>VDFB02285920.1:0-47449 GCA_007258455.2 Sequoia sempervirens
TAAACCAAAGGTATGGGATTTGATTTTACCACAGGTGGAATTTGTGATAACAATTCTATCAATAGGAGTAGTAGTAAATCACCCTTCCAAAGTGTATATGGGAGTATTCCAAGGAATGCTTTTGAACTAAGAAATATTGATAAAGGAGAGAAGAGTAGTGTTGAGGCTGGAGATTTTGCCGAGCACCTAAAGAATCTATATGATGAGGTGAAGAAGCATATCAATAAGATGAACTCTTAGTATAAGGCTAAGGTAGATCAAAAAATGAGGTATAAGGAGTTCCAGGTAGGAGATGAATTCATGGTTCACTAGCGAAAGGAAAGTTTTCTATTTGGTACATACAACAAGTTGAAGATGAAAAAGTTTGGAACATGCAAGATCTTGAAGAAGCATGATTCAAGAAATGCATATGAGGTAGAGTTTCCTGATGGAATTCATATTTCACCTCTGTTTAACATCTCAAATTTAATAGAATATCATGAGGGAGGAATTGATGAAGAAATAATAGAGGCACAGTGAAACATTCCAGCACCTACTTTAAAAAAGGAGGAGAGAGAAGACATTTTGGATAGCCATGCGGGAAGAAGCTCAAGAAATAGGCAATATGCAGAGTACTTGGTGAAATGGAGAGTAAGGCCTATTAAAGATTCATCATGGTTATCTGAGTTTGAGGTTAACAATCTTGGTTTCCCTCTAACTCCTGAGAAGTGACAGTCACTTTTCCATTTACCCCAGGTGTTTGATGCAAGAGCATCTAGGGTGTAAGAGCAATCTTGCATCACCCAAAAAAAAATGTTTCTTTTCAATATGGGCTAAATTTGGTAGGGTTACTATTTTTGTAATTTTGCATTTATGCACAATTGGACACAAAATGGTAAATTGAAGCCATTGGCGAAGAAATCACTTCAAAACCATTTGTCATTTGAGAGATTAAATTTTAATTTTCTAAAATCCTAGTAAAATCTTCAGGGTCAATTTTGAGGCACTTAGAGGCTCCATATGGGCCTGAAAATTGATGGAAAATGAAAGTGGATGCCCTTTAGGCCCTACACAAGATTTCTAGAGCCCTTTTCAAAAAAGTATTATAATAGAAAATCTGATGGTCATATCAAAATTTATTAGTCCACGAAGTTGTAATACCAAAATTAATAAAATTTTAAAATATCTTCCTGAGGAAGTTACACTTTCCTAAAGATTCTACAGTGGTTACACTTTCAACAAGATTCTAGGGCAGCTACACCTTCAAAATAAAGGATGTAAAGTGGGGACTAGAGAGGGGAGGTGAGAGTAGAGTAGATGGTGGCTCTGATTTGCAAACTTGTAGATATATGTAATTAGAAAGCCCATATGATGGAAAATATAATGTTGTATTTTCATTTTCATTTCAATGATAATAGAAAATATTTTATTTCCTTCTTTCATTTTGTTAGTGCCATTATATGTTGTTTTTGTGTGTCTTAGATTGTAAGGGGAGTACCCTTCATCATGAGCATTTTTTTTCCATCAGTGTGCATACTCCTTGGTATGCTAACATAGCCAATTACTTGGTTACAAGAAGAGTTCATCCTCATTTCTCTCCAAAAGAGAGAAGGGTACTCATTGAGAAAACCTTTCCTTTTTCATGGATTGCAAGTTTTTTGTTCTACAATAGACTAGACCATGTCATGAGGAGATGTGTAAGAGAAGATGAGACATGATATATTGAATGCATGTCACAATGAACCATGTGGAGGGAATTTTGCAGCCAAGAGGAGAGCAATGAAGATTCTCAACAGAGGATATTACTAACGTACACTTCATAAGCATGTAGGCAGGTATACCAAGAAGTGTGATACATGCTAGAGGATGGGTCGGTCAACAAAATCTAATGAGATGCCTCTTTATCGGTAGGTAGTAATCACTCCATTTGATAAATGGGGACTAAATTTTGTAGGGCCCATTGATCCCCCATCAAATGGTAAATCCTATATCTTGGTTTGCACTAATTATCTGACCAAGTGGGTTGAGGTTAAAGCAATGAAGCATGTAAGAGATAATAAGGTTGTAGAATTTCTTTATGAGGAAATTTTCATTTGTTATAGGGTTCCAAGGGAGAAAGTGATTGATCAAGGGGCTCAATTTACATCAACCCTTGTCGTAACACTAGTTAATGAATATAATGTGATGCACATGAAGTCTACTTCTTATTACCCTTCTAAGGCTAATGGCCAATCTAAGGTGACCAACAAGGAAATTGAGGTAATTCTAACAAAAATAGTGGCTATTCATAGGAGAGATTGGGAAAATAGGCTACTAGAATTTGTTTGGGCCTATAGGACCACCTAGAAAACAACCATAGGTTTCACTCCTTTTAAACTATTATATGCGAAAACAACTATGATTCCCATTGAATTTGAGCATAAGACTCTTATGACTGCACTAGACTTAGGGATGGATATCTCTGAAGCACAAAAGGACAAAATCATGCAGTTGAATAATTTGGATGAGATGAGAAAGATAACCGTACATCATACTAAGATAGTACAGAATCTAAGGGTCAAATAGCATGATAAGTACATAAAGGATGAGAAGTTTTAGCCTGGTGAATTGGCACTCCTTTATGACTCTAGGTGTCAAGACAATGTGGGTAAATTATAGACTAGATGGTTGGGACTATATGAAGTTGCAAAAATCTTTCCCAACAGAGATATACAACTCACCACCATTGACCCTATTAGATTCAAACTTTTGGTCAACATTCACTATCTAAGGTTGTATCACAAGCCAGTGTGACCCATGGAAGAATTCATGTAGCAATTTAATCAACAACCAACCCCCAAACTTCCTATAGCCAAAGGAAGCTGACCCAATGTCCCTCCTTCTGACTGATCCAAGTCCACATGCAACCACTTCATAATAAAGACTTCCACTTCTGTGGGAGTCCACTTCTTCATTAATCCACCCATTCATCCATCCATCTCCACCTTCTCTCTCTTCCATAACTAGACCATTACTCTAGTTCACCATCACTTCATTCCATTTCATCACCACTACATTAATTGCTCAATTGTACTTATTAAAGGTAATCGGTACTTTCTCCATATTCTTTGCAGAGATATTCCAAGATTTCAGGTATGTGCAAAAAAATTTGTTATATCTTTATTATCTTTAGTGCATTTCTTTAATTACTATAATTAAATGTAGATATTTTTCATAGCATGAAGTTGTACTCCACCTTGTCCACTCATAATTATCCACCAGCCTATGCAAACACATGCTATAAATTAGGTTGGGGGTGAGTGTCAACTCACAAGTCCATTTATCATCCATATCAAAAAATTTAAACTAAGCCAATTTGAATGATAAATTAAAATGATGGCTTGCATATGTGAAATGTCACTAAACTGCCATCATTTCTTTCAATAATACCCCTTATTAATGAATCTTTATTGTTGATTCATAATTTCAAATGTCACCCAACAAAATTAATTTGGTAAGCTACATGACATTAGCGTCAATACAACAGAAAGAAGAAGTTGGGGTTTTCAAAAAGAGATTGTAGGAAAAGGAAAGCTAGTAGAGTGCTTGTTTGATTACAAGCTCAGTTGAATAATGGGTGGTCAACTAATTTGGAGTGAACCCACAATTCATAACGTGGTAATGCAGGATGCACCTTCTTTGGCAAAGTTTAGAAATTGCGGATGGCTAGACTATTTCTTGAATCTCGACAATTACAATGAAGACATTGCATAGGAATTTGCATAGACATTCTCTAAGGGGAAGACATTGGTAAAAGGATTGGAGGTGATCGTTACTGAGGAAATAATTGTGGAGGTAATAGGTTTACCTGCTAATGGTGAGCCATACTCTACTACCAAAGATGCAAGGTCAGCCAGAGCTGAATTTACTAAACCCAGTGACCCTCCATTGGTTGTGGATAAACAAGGTACAATGATAAATTCTCTCCCAGAACCATAGATACAAGTAGTTGTCCACATTTTCAAGTACATCACTTGTGAGGGCCGCCAGTCATGCCTCCATTCCCTACACTTTGAGCTTTTGAACCATATGAGGTAGGGACAAAGAATGAATGTGTGCAATGTTCTATATCATCTCCTTGCCATCATGGTAGTTGAAACGTAGAAAGGTAGGGATAATTTTATCTCTCACCATTGTTTAATCAAATTACTAGTGGAAAAATATCTGCATGAAGTATCCGATATGACATGGAGGAGTTTTTAAACATTGATCAATTTAGACCAAAACATCTTAGAGGTCAACCCCAACCCCATAGGGTTACTAGGGAAGTGAGGGCTACTAAGATTACTCTTGGAGCATCAACCTCTATTGAAAACCCTAGTTCAAACCCTCTTGTAGCTGAGCAAGCTATTGAAATTGGGTCTTTTGAGTCATAATATTTAGGAGAGGAAAGTTCATCCTCAAATTCTAATAATAATGTCCCTGCCAAAATCGCAATTCAAACTAGGGCTTCCCTTAGGAGAGAAGAGGCACAAATGAAAGAAGAAGAAATGAGAAAGGGAAAGGCCAAGAAGAAAATGGCAAAAAAACCAACACTAAGCCCTAGGAAATGAAAGGTTGATAACATTTTTCCTCTTGCAAGCAAAGAAAAAGACAAAAATCCTCCTAAGAGATCAAAACCAGCCGGGCCAACCATTGGTGCACCTGTAAAGAGAAGCCCTAGGCTGAGAAAAACATCTAGGGAAGAGGAAAAAGCCCCAGTGAGGTGGTGAATGTTGAGGAAAAATATATTTTTGAGGATGAAAAAAATATCAGATTGGCAAAGCTTGCTACCATTGTAGAACAAGTTGAGAACCAAGAACAAGATGAAAGCCAAGAAAACATACAAGAAGAACAAAATGAGAATCCAGAGTTCCTATAGCCAGAGCAGGATGAACAATCTGAATCACTACAACTGGTGATATGTGAACAACAAGAATTGGTGCCAAAGAAGGTTTTGGTAGGAGTACATAAACCTCATACCTTTTCATGGAATGAAATAGCTTTGAAATTATCGAGCGAGATGCAAAGAAAGGAAGAAGAATGGAAAAAGAAAAAGTGTAAGCTACAAAATGTGATTAAAAAGAAAGATGTAGAGATTGAAGAGAAGAATGCATAAATTGTTGTCTTGAAGGAAGGGTAGATAATGTGGTAGATTTAATACCCAAAATGCTAGCATGTAGAACTCCTCCTAGAGTGTATGACCTGCACTTGATGGAGTGAAATATTTCCTTTAAGCTATCAAGGATCATTTTAGGATTGAGTCCTACTTTTGACACTCCACATGAATTTTTCTAGGCTTATCAACTTGCTCCTCTTGATGTTAAATTTTTTTTATGTGAATTATACCTACAAAATTATGTTTTGTTTGATGATCATGATTGGAATCCCTTGTTATCTATTGGAGACCTCCATTTAAGGGAATTTATGTGCTTGATTCAAAATGATATTAGTTTGGGATAGCAGTATAGAACTTATAGGGAAAGGGAATTTCATACTCCCCTGCCTCTTAGGGCTAAATCTAGTAACCCTGGAGATATTTTCATGACATGGCAGGGTATGTGCAGGATCATGATGGGCCAAAAGTGACAATATGATGGGTATGTGTAGGGCATGTGGTTAACAAATTTTTTTTTACCCAAAATTGATGAAATGAAAAGGGTTTTTAAAGGAGATTCTCAACTTTCCACCAATATAAATTATATTTTACTTTGAATTTAATAAATAATTACTATTAATTTTCTATTTGAATTACAACTAAAGTCCTGATTGATAGGCTGATTGAAAAAGATCTATAACTTTCAAATGGTATCACATTTTTTGAATTTGAAACATGCATCACATTCTATGCTTTTTATACTATAGGATTTTTAAAAAAAAGTGAATTTCATGAAGTTTTGACCAAGTTAAGATGGCTAGACATACGAGTTTTTATATTTTTTAAAAGTTGTAATAAAAATTTCATAATTAATTATTTACTTGGAAAAAAATTACAAAAAAATATGCATCACATCGGGACATGAGTCCTATCTAAAATATTATTTAAAAATATTATCATTTTATTGTGGTTAGGGTGGTCAGACAGACACCCACTTCTTAACTTTTCTCTGAAATTTAAGTACTACTACATGTTGAAATTTCAAATTTTCACCAAATAGATTTTTTATTTTTTTAAATAAACCTAGTAGTTTAGAAACCACATTCAATTTGCTACAAACTCTATTCTTACATATTTTTGAAATAATATAGATAACTTATTCAAATTTTTACGTCAAGTTGCCTAACTCTGATTTTTCTAAATTTTTTTCCATTTAAGGGCCTTTTTTGTCCATGATGATCCTATACATACTCGAAACATAATTATTTACCACCCTAGCTACAAAGATAAGATTATTCCTATTAGAGAAGAGGCATACAAAGAATATGAGAAGGTAGTTGAAACCACAGGAAAATCAATAATGGGATACTTAGCATAGAGGTGGAATAGTTTACCAAAAGAATTGAAACAAGTTAAACCCCACTCTTTACATAACTATGATGTAGCATGCAAAAGAGTTGATAGGTACATACAAGTTGGTAGAAAGAAGCAACAGCTTTGGCTTCCCTTACAGTTTTAGCCACTTACATTATTGTGGCATGTGCCAAATTATAAGTTCTACCAGTATGATATAGTTGCAGAAAGGACAAGATGGAACAGACTAGAGAGCAAACAAGGATTCTATTGGGATCTTGATTTAGCCACTGTAGATACTAATGTTGGGCAGTTGGCAGAAGTTGACTTTAGGTTATTAACTAGGAAAAAGAATAGCGCTCCTTCTGCTAGAGGACCAACAAAATGTTAGGTTGTGGGGAATGATGAGCTCAATTAATTCCTCAATTTTGATAGGGTCCATTACATATTTGATGTTTCTATTATAGACTTTGACACTTGGTTGTTAATATTTTCCTTAAAACCATGGACCTTGGCATAAGTTTATCTCTGTGACTTTAATGACATTATCATGCTAGATGAGAATTATCTATATTGAATTTACAAGTGGTTGAATGAATGTTACTGGGGTAATTATACATATACATCTACTTGTACATGCTAATGCTATTGTGTAGGTTTCCACTATAATGTGGATGTCAACAAAGCCTGCTTTGTGGGAGAAATTCTTGCCAGTTGGTCAGTTACCAAGAAATCAAGAAGCTATTCATTAAGAAGTCAAAGTAGGAAAAATCTCATGGAGGGAAATTCCTAATTAAAATAAAAGAATGTGGCCACCTTTTTAATGGGAATATTTGTTGTTGAGAAAATATAGGGAGTGCGTTGTGCTAGATTCCTGTTGAAGGAAGTCTGCTTTGACCAATTTAGTGCATGCATAGCTTCCTCCAACTTTTTCTATGTTTTCAGTAAGTGCCTTCCTCCTATTTTGATGGATTTGACTGCCTAGGTAATTAGGGTTAGTCAGTAGTTTATGTCTATAAGTAATGGTTAGATGCTCCTTTTCATAAGGTTGGATATTCTAATTTTGTACTCACATTTTCCAATTTTACAATTCAACTACTGAGATGTTGTACTTCTACTTTCAAGAAATAATATGACATTTTGATTTGCTACATTTGAGTTAGTGTAAGGGAGACTCACCCAAGGGGGTCCACTTGGTGAGAATTCTATCTATTAGGTTAAAAGTTATGTTATGTTTAGTATTTAGTTTCAATTTAAACAACCGTCTATTCTTGCAACCACTGAAATTCCATTTTGTGACTATTCTTGTAGCCAAGAAAAACAGAGTAGTTTCCTATCTGTTTGCTAAAATTTTCATTTCTACCCTTCATTTCTAGTCCAGCTATTAGTGCTTAGTGCAGATGTTGATTTTTTCTCAGTGTTTAAGTTGATTTACTTCCATCACTTTATTTCTAGAATTGTTTCTTTCCTAGTTTATGAATGACTGTAGTAGAGTCCTAGTGCACATACAATGCTAACCCATTTCATTTTTATGTCCTAGGGTTACAAGTGAAATGCACCTTCATGATGAGTGAGATAGCTACTTAGTGTAGATGTTCAATCTCTAAGTCACATCCTTAAAGTCTTAACTATTAGACCATTACAAGAGGCCAACAACCATCACTTCAGAGCCTTAAATATTCTCTAGGAGGATTTTCATTATAAGAGGTATCATGGTATCCTAATCCTTTTGTGTTTTTATCAGTTGGTTTTGGCTCTAAGTGTAGATGAATTTCATGTTCACTTCTTGTGTCACATCCTTGTTTTCTCAAGATGGTGAAGCCTTTTCCATATGTTTCTTCTAAGTTGATTGGAGTGTTTCTTACTTTGTTATCATAAAAGGGTTGATTTTTTACTTGTTTAGAGGAACTAGGTTCACCTGTTGTAAGGAACTTAGGTTTAACTTTCACTTCAGTTTTAGGATTTAAGTAACCAAACATCTCAAGGGGTGGTATTGTGGGAGGATATGGTTGTTTAATGGAGGGATAGAAGGATTCATTTGCTTCAAGGTTATCAAGAGAATCTTTTAGGAACTTATTCATGTTGTCATCATCTTTTCCAATGATGTCAACATCATGAGGACATGCATTAGGATTTGAGTGAGCATGAGTGAGTTCAATTTAATTAGGGTCATTACCAAAGGCACAATTTGATACATCTACCAAAGATTTCAAGGAGATCCATAATTTTCCAAAGCACATATCCAAGATGCAAGATTGAACAAATGCACTTGAAATTCAAAATAAAATGGAATAACAACAAATCTAGAAACTGAAACATAAAACAGAAAGTAGCCCATGGAAACATATAAAAGCAATTTTAGATCTTGAAAAATGTGAGAATCAAAGTCAATAGGGACTAAGATGCTAGGAAGGGCGTCTTGGTCCTCTTGGTGAGATTCTAAAGTTCCAGAGGCTGAAACAAACAATAAACAGTAGATAGAGACTTTTGAAGCAAAAATATTGAGAGGGACTAAGAAGCCAGGAAGGGTGTTTTAGTACGAAGAAGGTCTTTTTACAAAAAAATAGTGAATTCTATAATGTCAATAGTGTTTACATGTTTCCTATGCAGTATAATGATGCTTAAAAATAGAAAAATGTGCAAATAAGTGCAAGAAAAAGTATCTATAAACAAGAAATTGAATGCAATATTTGAATGCAATTTTTAATTTTAAATGAAATGAAGATGAAGAACAATGCACTTTTTATTTTTTCAATGAAATGATGCAATAAAGTAAATATGCAACCTATATGCATGTTTAATAATGCAAATATAGGAAGCCCTAAATGCAATTTGACTAATGGAAGATGCAAGATACCCTAGATGCACTTTCACTAATGCAAGATGCAATACAAGAATGAATTATATCTATGTCTAATGACTTAATATACTCAAAATCAAAAAATAAAAAATGTTGGGTTCACCAAAATGATGAGGGGGAAAATGGATACCTTTGTGGGATATCACACTTTTCTCACTCAACCATTCACTAATGTCCTAAGAGTCCTAATTAGATTGACTAACAACCTCACAAGGTGAGCCAATTCTCAATTAGTAGGGTCCTAGGAAGGGGTTCATTAAGTTGTAAGGGGTTAACCACCAATCAAATGCTTGGAAAAGAAAATTTTTGAAAATAGGTTGTGATATGAAAAATGACCTAAAACTAGAAATGCAAGCTAAATGAAAGATGAAAATGATGAAATTATGTAACATGGAGATGGTATGTGTGTAGCTAGGAAATTTGATCAATATGTGAGGATTTTAGAAATGCAAAGAGGCTACCAAAATATGTTGTGGAGGACTTAGACACCCAAGATGGTGTATTAGTCATGCTACTATTTTTTGGGGAAAATACAAAGTCTTTGGATCTCGGTACCAGATCTTTGAAAATCTCTAAAAAATGAGTCTGGGAGGACTAAGATGCCCAAGATGGTGTATTAGTCCCTTTCTAAAGTTTTGAAAACTCTAAATAAGATCCTGAGCTCCAAGGTCTAAAAAGGATTTTGAATATGGCCTATAGAATATTTTTCGTGAAGATGACAACTTTGTAATGCAACTTTGCACTCTAGGTGACCTTCAAGTCTACAACTTAGATTTGCAATCACAAATATGCAAAATGGAAAAAAAAAATTGTTAGTGAATGGGGGTTTTCCTTTGTCAAACCCATTTTTCATAATTAAACCTTGAAATGAAATATAAATATTGAAGGAAATGGTGAATGAACAACATGCAATGCTACAACTCACCAAACCCTTGTAAAGTCTACAAACTTGTATGTAATGACTACAATGGATATGGATCTTGAATGCTTGAAAGATTAAACTTAAATTGCTTGCTTCAATCAAAACCCTACATCGAAAATGTTAGCACAACAATACACATGATGAAAGAAAACTCTTTGATATGATGCTTGAATATGAAAATGGCTTCAAATTCTTGATGAATTTTCTCTTGAACGCTCTTTCGGACTCAATTATTCTATGATAAAAGATCTTACAAAATACTTATGTTGAAATGAATCGAGGAACCTTGTATTTATACTTACCTATGCTTAATATCCCAAAATTATACTCACCAAACCCTTGTAAAGTCTGAAAACTAGTATGTAATGACTACAATGGATATTGATCTTGAATGCTTGAAAGATTGAACTTAAATTGCTTGCTTGAATCAAAACCCTACATCACAAATGTTAGCACAACAATACACATGATGGAAGAAAACTCTTTGATATGATGCTTGAATCTGAAAAATGGCTTCAAATGCTTGATGAATTTTCTCTTGAATGCTCTTGTGGACTCAATTATGCTATGATAAGAGATATCACAAAAGAATTACATTGAAATGAATCAAGGAACCTCTTATTTATACTTACCTATGCTTAATATCCTTAAATTACATCACACCAAACCGACACATGAATTCATTGAATAAAGGAGGCTAAATCTCACCAGAATCTAAAATTAAATCTCGAAAATGACTCAAGGAGGACTAAGACGCCCAAGGTGGCATCTTAGTCCCAAGTCCTAAAAAATTGGGGCACAGACACCAAAAAGGGGCCCAATCCAAAGATGCCAAAATTAGGGTCTCGAGAGCCTTGGGGCACTAAGACGCCCTAGGAGGTGTTTTAGTTCAAACCCAAAAATTGGGAACACACTGATGGTGTCATTAAATTGTCATTTATGCATTAGAGAATGTTGGGATTAACCAAAAAAATATACCATTCATAGGGCTTGTGGGCATAAAATAAGACCAATTAATCGATAAAGAAGCATAAATAAAGAAAGGTGGGCCCAAACAAGTGTGAAGATTTAAGGGTATGCATTTTTATACACTACAACCACTTTCTCTTTATTGTTAATGTCTATCAGTAATCTAATTGTATCTCCCAAAGGATGTGCACCTTGTTTTAGAAATTCATAGTTCTTCATTTTCCTTATCAATCTCTTACTTTCCTTTTGTCCATCCTTTTGCTTAGCACTAATCATGGCACATGTAACCCTTTTTATTTTAGGAGTAGATGGATTTTCATAAACTCCTAACATTTCTTTCAAGGCTTCATCGTCTTTGACATATTCCCATGATGGTTCACAAGTCATATCAAGCAATTCCTATGCTTCAAGGTGATATTTTTTTTAGGATGACATGTAACGGAATTGATGTTCAATGAGGGTCTCTTGTTTGCTTCCAATATCTTAGAAGGAAAATATCCCAAACTACCTTTTTTTTTTTGACATGTGTTAGGCTCTATGGGAACAAATATTCCTTGTTCTTTATTTCCACATCCTTTTCCATTATAGCCAATTTGTTTCATAAGCTCATAACCTCTTCCATAAAGTCTCTCCATTTCTTTCAGGTTTGGTGGTTGTTGATAATCTATCTCATCAAAGATTTTTGTATAAATTGTGTCTTCTTCTAGAGTAGATGAGGTAGATGCTTGTGAGTTTTCTTTTGAGTTTTGTGTTGACATCACCATTAGTTGCTCTTGTTTTTCATATTCTTTTCTTTTGATTATGTATTACCCCATAAATGAAGTTGTGAACTCTAAGGAACCACAATCATCCTCCAATAACTTCAACACCATTTCCATCTCTTTTTCTTCATCTTTCATAGGTTCTATGTTTAATGTTGGAATTAATGTGTTTAGAGGAGTTTTTATTCATTTTCAACTGGGTATGTGTAGGATCATGATGGGCCAAAAAGTGGCAATATGATGGGTATGTGGCTGACAACTTTTGTTTTACCCAAAATTGATGAAGCGAAAAGGGTTTTTAAAGGAGATTCTCAGCTTTCCACCAATATAAATTATGCTTTACTTTGAATTTAATAAGTAATTATTATTCATTTTCTATTCAAATTATGACTAAAGTCCCGATTGATAGACTGATTGAAAAACATTTATAGCTTTCAAATGGTATCACATTTTTTGAATCCAAAACATTTGTCACATTCTATGCTTCACATACTATAGGATTAAAAAAAGAAAAAATTAATTTCAAGAAGTTTAGACCAAGTTAAGGTGGTCAGACATACGATTTTTTTTATATTTTTTAAAACTTATAGTAATAAAAAATTCATAATTAATTGTTTACATGAAAAAAAATTACAAAAAAAATATGCATCACATCGGGACATGAGTCGTCTACTTAAATCGAAAATCTTAACAAAAAATATTATCATTTTATTGTGGTTAGGGTAGTCAGACAAACACCTACTTCTTATTTTTTCCCTGAAATTTAAGTACTATTGCATTGAAATTTCAAATTGTCACCAAATAGATTTTTTTTTTAAACAAACCTAGTATTTTAGAAACTACATTCAAATTGCTACCAATTCTATTCTTACATATTTTTGAAATAATATAGATAACTTATTCAAAATTTTATGTCAAGTTGCCTAACTCTGATTTTTCTAATTTTTTTGCCACTTAAGGGCCTGTTTTTTCCATGATGATCCTGCACATACTCAGCTTGTAAACAATTTTTAGGCTTGAGGTCTATTTCAAATTGGTATAATTTATTGTTATAGACATACTTCATTATACGATGAAGAGTTGTAGGCATTGCATGCATCTCATGAATCCAAGATCACCCTAAATGAAGATTATATGAAAGAATATTAGGCATGACATGAATAAGATTTTGCAAGGTAGCCTTTCCAACTATAATAGGAAAAGTAATCACACCAACTAATTGCTTTCCTACATTGTCAAATCCTTGAATAGATAAGGATTCAAGTTGAATTCTTGATTTTTCCACACCAAGTCTATCCAAAATGGTCACACTACACACATTAAGAGTAGAGCCATTGCCAAATTGAAGGGTTCTTTTTATTCCTAACCTTTTATAGATGGTTATTATCATGAAGGAATCATTTTTATTTCTCATTTCCAACAGAGGTAGCTCATGCTAATTAAAATTAATGTCTACATTAATTGTATTCTTCCTTCTATTAGAGATGCCACATCGTTTGCATTTGTACCGAAGGGAACCACTACTTGTTGCAAGGCAGTTTGAAGTATAGTGTGATAATTAGGTGAATTCGGAATTAGATTCCCTAGGGATATCTTTGCATGAGTATTCTTAAGTTTTTCAAAAATATCATACTCATTTCTACTAGTTGTAGGAAAATGAGGAGTGCTAGGCAAGATAGTGTTAGGCAAAGGTAAAGACATAGTTGGTTGTTTTGGTTGTGGAGTTTTTCTAGTGTTATATGTATGAGTAATGGTATTATAACTTGATTGTTGCAAAACATTTTTCTTAGGTGGTTCAAGGGTGAAAAAGGGTTTGTTTTGAGTTTGAAATTTTTGTGAAGGCAGGTAAAGGATAAGTTGAGGTTGTATCACATTAACTTATCTTGGTTTCAGTTGGTTGTAACAAAATTTAGTGGATGAACCTTGTAAGATGAAATCCTCAATGGCTTCATCTAACATGTCAAAGTCATCACTACTAAAAGGCTTGATGTTTAGGTTAACTTGGACAATGAGATTTGACATACTCAAATAACTAGATGCTCTCTCCAAGTGGTTCATCAATTTATAGGTGTTTTTGGTTTATTTTCTAATGAATGGAAAATTTAGTCTAAGCTAATTGAAGTATGAACTAATGCTAGGAATGAAAAGTACAATAATATAATTTTATCCACAATTGAAATGTGTCTAAATTGAGCTAGATCTAATGAAATTCATGAAATAGAAACTCAATAAATTGAAATAGAAAGCTAATGAAAACAAATGGGAACATAGAAATAGAGTATTTGATGTTGTAAAATGCAATCTAAAATCTAAAACAAGACTAAATTAGTTAGTACAAAATACCCAAAAATCAATCAAAATCTCTTGTATTGGGACTAAATTGCCTAAAGGGGCGTATGAGTCCTATTTTATGGTTTTGTAGTCTAAAATATAAAATACGACTAAATCACCTAAAGGGGCATATAATGCAGTCTAAAATATAAAATAGGACTAAATCACCAATAGGGGTGTATAAGTCCCAATCAGGTTTTTTCAAGGGTTTGAACAATGAATAATAGTTAGTAAAAAATACCCAAAAATAAAAAAAAATCTCTTGTACTAGGACTAAATCGCCTGAAGGGGCGTATGAGTCCTAGTTTAGGATTTTGCACCATTTTCAATAAATTTTGCATGAATGTTATGCATTTTTTTGGATCATGTCCAAGCTAAGTACAAATGCAAATTTTAGATGAAATTCAATGATGCAAGATGCAAGATGCAAAAATGCAACCTATATGCACTTTTAGAAATGTAAGATTTAGAAACCCTTGAATTCCAATTAATTACTACAAAACCTAATGCAAGGTAAATGAAATCTAGATCTAGGATTATGATACACTCCTAATCATAATTAAGATATTATAAATATAGGTTCACCAAAATGAAACAACAAAAATAGGTAGGTAGGTCTTATCTTTGAGGAGATATGGTTCTGTAGACATGCAAACACAAAATGTAGACATGCATTGAACTAATTCATATTCATCCATTCATCAAATAAATCAAGTTCATTAAATTCAATCTCTAAAGTACTCCATTTAAATCAAATAAATTCATCTTTAGTACTAACATCATCCTCTTTGATTAAATAAATCAAATCTTTATTTAATCAAGTCTTTATCATTTTCCATCTCCTTTTGATTTAGTTTAATCCTTAAATCTAAGTCAAATGAGTCAAATCACCTAATCTTCTCTTAAATTAACTAAATCATGATTAAATCTAATCTTAATTCAAGTCCCATCCTCTAGCTTTTCCCACTTGCACAAATAAATCATTTAATTGATTTATTAAATCTTCATTTTCCATCAACATGGCATAAAAGTGGAATATTCCCTCAAATTTGAATTCAAATCCAAGTTGACTTGTCCCTTCAAACATAGCATTAATTATCCTCTTACATGTCCCCCACTTGTCATTTAAGATCCCTTATTCTCCCTCCAACAAGACAAATTTGAAATTTGAAAAAGCCACCTAAAGTCATTTATTAGCACATTCCTCAAAACTTGCACATACTTTATCCATCCATCTCTTGACAAGTGGAACCTTGCCATTGGTTGAAGGTTAGTCCCACATTCATCTCTTTTTCCTCTTCTCTCATCAAAATCTTCTATAAATGGAGGGGGTATTCTTCATTTGGATCATCCACAATCCACAATTTTCATGCAAAGTTACTCTCTTCATATTGAGAGCTAATTTTGTCCACTTCATAGCATTTTTAACAATCTTCATCATTTGACTTGTCAAGGGTTGGGAAAGGGTCACTTTTCACAACAAAGTGACACCAATCCACTATGGAATAGGTATTTAATGTGTATTTCATGTTTTCAATTAGTTTACTTTGCTATTTTATTTACAATGTTAGACATGTTGAATTATTTCATAAGGATACCACTTTATTTTCTTGCTATGAACTAACATCATGATGATATATGAGATGGAGTTTAGCTTGCATATTTATGGTGTTACATATGGCACTAGAAGGAGGGTAGTTCATCTCCGTTTTTTTCAAGCATTAGATTGGAAACGTAAAGTTTATGCTTGTCTATGTGTTTTTGTTGTTCTCATGTTTTTCCATATTTGACTAATCAACATTTGAATATGAGTAGCATTCATTGAATTTTATCTTAGGACATTATTTTAAAACATGTGATTGTTGAAAGAAACTCATATTAATCTGAATAGATAATCAACATTCAAAGAGATCACAGGATCATCATCTAAGAATTTTGTAAATTCTCACCAGCTTCACTTCAACTCCAAGGTTTCTTTGGAGAGACTTGTAAATTCATCTCACACTTGTAAACAAAAGAAAAGGGAAAGATTCTACATCTTTGTTCTTTTACTATATTTTATTTCATTCAAAAATAATTCTGCCTCCAAATATAATGCGTTTCCTTTCTGAAAATGGCTGCTTTTATGCTGGATCTCTATTATCTTGTAATATTACACATTTCATGAGCTACTCTAGATGCTTTGTTATGTTTTCTATTTGATAATATTGGTTGGTAAAATTCTATGGTTTCTTAGCAATGTCCTATTGCAATAAATATCCTTATCATAAGTGAGTGGACCCCAAATAATCTAATTTCAATTATAACTCACAATGATTATCTTTTCCTACATTTTTTGATATTGTCTCATATCGATCAAGCACATCTACCAAATTCTAAAGCGCTGATAGAGTTTGAGGTTTACTATTTTTTTTGGTGCTTAGCTTCACTAAGATTGTGTTTTAGTGTCTCTTGTTTCTGACCAAATAGATTTTAAAGCTTTAGTGCTCAGCTATTGTCACAAAACTGCTCAAGTTCATTGTGCTTTCTATTCAATAAATTGCAAGCCTGGTGTGGAGTTTAAGTCTGTTGGTTATCCAAAAGGTAATGGTAATGATAATAGTAATATGTAAAAGAAACAGAGATAGTGAAAGTTCATTTGCTTCTTCTTAGTTGTTGGTTGTAGTCATTTAGCAATTTATTCATCAATGCATGAAGAGCATGATATCTAATAATGTTTGAAATAATTCGCTTCATCTAACCATTGCAGAACAATTAAATGAATGGAATCAGAATGTTAATGAGTGGGAGTTCTGTGTAGAACTTCTCTGGAGTGGTGCAAGTTTCCAAAGGTATAGGCCAACATTTAATGCTCCTTTAGGAATTTGTTTTTGCACCTACCAATTTGCATTGTTTCAATGTTTTTTTTTTTAGCCTTTTCATCAAAATGTTTTGCACATATCTTGCAATCAACACATTCCATGAGATGACATTTCTTTGAGGGATATCCTGTGTTGCTTAAAAATTTGTCAGTAGGAAGTTTTTATTGAAAGGAAAAGTCATTTGCAATCTCCTCTATGATGATTCACATAGATTTTCCTACCATTGCCATCATCCAAATAAATTTGATTTCTTAGTCAAATACTTGTTGATCATGTTTATTTATAAATGCAACCATTTTTTTTGGCAGACTCTGAAATTGATAATTTACTACGTCGTAAATGCTTCATGCAAGTATGGAAGTAGGTGATATATGTGTATAGTATATATATAATCTTCTGGTGGCTAGTTGATGATTTAATGGCTTAGTGCTTTTTTCAACGCATTATCTTAACTATTTATGGGAATTCTTGGATTTGATCCTTTTGTTGTGTAAGTGAAGTTGCCATCCAACATCTATCTATTAATAAAATAGATAGCATTTGAATCACTATATTGTTATCTTTTGTGTATGATTGAGTATTATGACTGCTATTTCTATCATTAATTCTTGGCTGTGTAGAGTGGATGAATAGATTAAAAGCAGAAATTGACGTTTCCTATCCTATTGGATTTATTGGCTTATGTCTTAAAGGCAAGTAAAGGGACCTCAATCATCATTTTGAAGGCATGGCCCTTATACATTATGCATTGTGTCTAAGTTAAAAACTCACAAACTCAAATCAAGGATCAAGGATTTCTAAAATTTGTAGGAGTATTTGAGGGTTCAAAAAGATCCTCTCACTTGGCCCATGTATTTTATTGTAATGGTACTTCATAGATTGTGAACCTTTACAATCTTCATGTCATAGCATTCACCTAGTTGTTGTGGTGAATCAAAACCAGAGAGAAATTTTGTTTTTTGGTTTGTTGGTTCTACACCCACGTGACCTCAATAATACCTATGCATTCATCGAGTCTTTTCAATACAAGTATTTTATGTTGATAGCGAGCAATCTGTGTTCACAAATGTTGGTTCTCCCTTTGTACTTCAAGAAGCAGCTTTAACTGTTCACTTTGGGATTCAAGATGTTGAAGGAATGGCACATAATGCGGTTTGAAAGATAAAACATACTCAAAGGTTCATAACAACTCTAATAGCACAGCAAGGGAAATTTTTATTCTCGAGTCTTCAACTCAAATTCTTGCACAACTCGCCTGTGCTGGTTTGAAATCTAAACTGGGAACATTGTTTAAATCTATTGGTCCTATTAGAACAAAATTATTTCCCCTTTAGTATTAATATATCTATTCAAATATGCACATGCTTTTATGCGCAGGTCTAGGCAGATGAATAGATAAAAAAAAACTAACCCTGTATGGATAGATGAAAATCAAGTAGCAACAGTACAAATCACAATGAGCTTTTATTTTAGAAGATTATCAAGTAACAAGTTGAACTTCTTAGTTTCAAAGAAAAAATAGGTCAATGGGGATGGTAGGAACATTACCTCTTCCTATCAATCTTAGGCGTCTTCTCTCTCTCATATTTAAGTGTCTATGTATTTAATAATGCAATTCAATATCTGTTGGTGATGTTGCCAAAGGAGTACTTTCTATGAATTTATGAATTGAGGATACATGAGATCCACGCAAGCTTTATCGTGGAAAGAAGTTAGACATTGTCTATCAAATTCTTGAAGGAGTCAACATAACATTTATATCATCATCTGCACCAAGAATCCCCAAAGGACAACTTTATGTTTATTTGATTATTGATTCCTTATAAATGCATTCATTGTGTTTGAAACTGTATTCATTGTATAATTGATTTCTTGAAATATCATAAATCTTATTTATGATTGTTTCGTAATGTTTATAGGTGGACATCAAAATCAAGCATTGGAATCAAGTGAAAACAAAGTGAGATTGGAATTGAAAAGGAATTGGGAATTAAAACTTGAAACCAACAAAGCATTTTTAAATTCTTAAGGTTTTGTTGATGTGTTTTTTATGCACTTTTCAATACAAGCAGTGCGTAGGTGCACTACCTCTCTTGAAAGACAATCTTCCACAATTAGATTGCAGAACACTATCCCAAGGTCTCTAATGTCAGGTCTAGACAATGCTTAGATACCTCAGTAGTTTCATGTGATTTGTTCGAATCACAAGGTGGTCTTACGGATGAGTTACAAAGCATAGAAGTTAGGTTTGCAAATGCAGTTTCAAAGTGCTAAAAGTGAATGAACAGTGGCTGTCCACTCAAAACAGCAAGTTGAAACTCATCAAGTTCATCTGATTTAGCTTCATGGTGATGCTTTGGGTCCTACTTTAACCAAAGATTAAAGGAAACACCAAAAGGAGAAGAGTTAAGAAAGCTATTCTAATCCTAAGCTACAAATGAACAGTAACAATGGTGGCTGCTAAAGTAGATAGACTTCCTAAACTGGGTTTTGCTTGGCCAAGAGAAACCTACAGTTGCACAAAACCAGTGCAATCTTCTAAGGATTGTAAATTTTCAAATTTCACATGCACATCATGCACATGTAATTGAACTAAGTTGCAACAATGAAATAATGAGCTCAGACTAGCTTTGCAAAGTGAATCATCATCAATGAACCACAAAAAGCATGAGCTGGAAATCCATCAAATACTGAAATAGCAAACACCATCACCACTCACATGCAAGAAACCAACACTAAAACAAACATGGAAGGTGAACCATGCATACATAAAGAGAAAACTCAAAAGGAACACCCATAAATCATGCAATGTTGCTTTCTATTGCTGTAGAATGTCTTTACATCAATTCTCCAACTCTTACAAATGAGGGGCAAGCCCCTATTTATAGTTTTCCAAATCCCAAATGAATGGTTAGGATCAATTTGTATTGAGTGGCTCAGATTCATTACAAGTTAGGGCTTCACCTACCCCACAATATTCAATAATTAAAAATACATTTCTTGTCTTTTCCCTGTTTTGTTATCTAGTGACAGTCACTGTAGCAATTTTGTCATTTAGCTGATTTCCCTTTTCACTGTAGCTAAAACTACCTGAAAGTTGTCTTTTGCTTGATGTGCTTGTAGTGTTCTTCCTTTGATCAAACGAGTCCGTCGACGATTGGCATCAATGGATTGGTGGCCCCCAATTCAGGCAAAAAGCTCCTTAGAAATCATCATCATCTGGAAAAAGGGAGGACAACTCCCTTAATGGGCCTCTTCGATAGACCTATGGAAGGCTTCTTGACTCCTAGAAACATGAAGTGTCGTAAGTGCATTTATACATGAGCTAAGGAAAATGTCAGTCAAACCTACAAATTCCCTATTAGATCTATCCATGTATCATCAAAATATCTTGATATTCATATTTGGAGCTCATTTGGACCATAAACATTAATGCGTGCTTCAAGGGTGCGAGAGCCAGAGGGCGGAAAGACGGTGGAAGAAAGCCAGAAGGTAGACAGCAGATGGAAGCCAAAATAGCTGGGAAGAATGCGGGCTCCCGGATGTTCAAAACAACCAAGAAGGAGGTGGGCTCCCGGATGTTCAAAATAGCCAGGAAGGAGGCAGGCTCCCAAATGTTCAAAACAGCCAAGGAGGGACAGACTCCTGGAAACGGCCATGGAGGGCCTGGGTTCTGGAGGGCGGGTAGGAGACAGCCGACGGAAGTTCAAAAACGGCGATGGAGAGGTAGAACCCTAGAAATGGCCACGGATGGGGCCAGGCTCTAGAGGCCGGGAAGGAGGCAGTCATCAGAAGTTCAAAATGGCAACGGAGAGGTGGAACCCCAGAAACGGCCATGGAGGGGCCGGGCTCCGGAGGCCAGGAAGGAGGAAGCCGCCGGAAGTTCCAAAATGGCGATGGAGAGGCGGAACCTCGGAAACAACCATGGAGGGGCCGGGCTCCAGAGACCGGGAAGGAGGCAGCCACCGGAAGTTTGAAAACGGCGACGAAGAGGCAGAACCCCAGAAACGGCCATGGAGGGGCCGGGCTCCGGAGGCCACAAAGGAGGCAGCCGCCGAAAGTTCCAAAATGACGATGGAGAGGCGGAACCCCAGAAATGGCCATGGAGGGGCTGGGCTCTGGAGGCCAGGAAGGAGGTAGCCGCTGGAAGTTTCAAAATGGCAACAGAGAGGCAGAACCCCAGAAACGGCCACGAAGGGGCCAGGCTCTAGAGGCTGGGAAGGAGGCCGCCGCCGAAAGTTCCAAAACGACGACGAAGAGGTGGAACCCTGGAAACGGCCAGTGAGGGGCCGGGCTCTGAAGGCCAGGAAGGAGGCAGCCACCGGAAGTTCCAAAACGGCGATGGAGAGGCAGAACCCCGGAAACTGCCATGGAGGGGCCGGGCTCCGGAGGCCGGGAAGGAGGCAGCCGCCGGAAGTTCCAAAACAGCAAAAGGGGGACAAAGCTCTGAAACCACCGAAACTTAACCAAACTTTGACTTTAAACCTGGCGCTCATTTAATGCATTTCAAACACATCCCGTGATCGAAAAAGGTGACCCCTAAAGTCAAAATGAGGGAACGGGAGGACGGTCCATGGATGTTTCTAAACAACCGCGAGTGAAGGGAATTCGAGGGAAAGTTTGTGAAACCATCAAACTTAACGTAAATGTTGACGAACCTTAGCAACATTTACACACTCTAAAACACATCCCGAATCCACCAAAAAGTTGTTCCCAAAGCCAAAAATGAGGAAACAGGAGTGACAGGGGTCCATGGATGTTTCCAAACAACCAAGGAGGAAGGGAAATCCGGAGGGAAAGTTTCGAAACCATTGAAACTTAACGAAACGTTGACAAAACCTTGGGAATTCATTTACGCACTTCAAACACATCCCAGATCCAAAAAAGGGTGACCCCAAAGTCAAAAATGAGGAAACGGGAGCGACAGGGGTCCACGGAGGAAGGGAATTCCGGAGGGAAAGTTCCGAAACCATCGAAACTTAACAGAAGGTTGACGAAACCTTGGCAGTTTATTTATGCACTCCAAACACATCCCGAATCCACCAAAAAGTTGTCCCCAAAGCCAAAAATGTGGAAACTGGACCGACAGGGGTCCACGGATGTTTCTGAAATAGCCAAAGCAAGACAAAAGGCAGAAAGTGGATGGGGGACTTTATTTCTTCGCAGATTTGAATACCCCAAGCAGGTGAATTTGGGTAGGCGATTTGATCATTTGATGGCACATGACCAAATTGGGCTTGGAAATGGGGCACGCAAAACAAGACAAGAGCAAAGCAGCCTGTCGGGAGTGAAAAAAATGGGCTCCTTGCCTATGGTGAGGCGTGTGTGCAAAACATGCACAACAAATGGTGACTCGCTGGGGAAATACTCGAGAGCATTTTGATGACAAACTGGAATCATGAACCCAGAATCTCTGGTTCCGACCTTCACGCTAGGGCAAATAGACTAGACGCCCAACCAAAGGATTAAAACCATTAGCCAACCCAACCTTGAGTATGTTAAAAATCCAAGTGTGTGCAATTGTGTTAATTCCCATCCTTCAGTTGCTACAGGAACCCAAGCTCCGTTCAGTTAAGCTATGTAGTTTATTCTAACTCCAAAAGCATCCGAGACATTGCCTCGCTGCCAGTCAGGCGTCCATAGCCCCAACGAGGTTATCGCTATGATTCTCCCGAACATTGCTCTACTGTCGGCCGGGCATCCATAGCCCCGGTAGAGTTGCTCGGATACCCCTGAAAAGTTGAATTTTCCTTTCTTTTAATTTTTAATGTTTTCTTTATTTCTTTCTTTTCTCTTTTCAGCTCTTTTATTTCAACTCGCAATCATTGAAGCTGGCGCTCAGGGTTGAGAATCACAATAGCGCTGGAGTAGAATTTTAGATTTTTCACTTAACTAGACTTCACAAAAGGCCCTATAGTGACCGTCGAATTCTTAAGATGTGTAAGAGCTATAATATTTTAGAATACGTCAAAGTCATACTAAACCAACAACTTATCCTCTTTGAATTAAACACCCAGATCGCTTGATATTAACATAAGACCTTCACCATCCACTCTGAAGACTTGATTAGAGTTTGACAAAGAAATATCTAGAACAACCCCAGGCAATAAGTATGGTTGTTGTGCGCACAGATGTGCCTAGTTAAAAGCAGATGGACCTCGAGCAAAGCAGCAACAAAGAAAAAGCAAACAAAAAGCAAATGAAGCAAGCAACCTACACAAACCAACTAACCTAAGGAAAGCAAGAAAGCAGAGTATTTACAGGGAACCTATACTACTCAAAAATGAGCTATGTACAAAGATATTTAAAAAGCATTATGTTCAGGCACGACAAACCAACATTAACATTCATTGGATTTCGTAATGCATGCACAAGCAAACAGACAATTGTTATCATTCTTAACCATGCAAACTTGTCTTTATATTTTGAAAAAGGAAATTCAATGTTGCAGCACTCAAGTTCAATCACGTCATTATGAAAAATTAGCAATTGAGGAGGCTCATTGAACCCATGGTTAATCCACAAACATGTTTGTTTTCCCTTATTCCCATAATCAAAATAATAAGTGCAATTATGAGAAATGATAGGGGCAAGGAAGGATAAAACTTGGATGTCATCACATGGAGGTGGTAGCATTGGACAGTCTAGAGCAAGCACAATATCCTTGATCGTTGCATTGGCAGCTTTGGGTGGGCGCGGTGGAGGGTACAACACTTTGGACATTAAGCGTGCATAAGGCTGGGAGGACGGGGCAGCAAACAACTCTTCCAAGCTGTGAGCAAGATCCACAGTCCCAATTGGTTGTTCTTGAAGGAGGAACAGCTTGCCTTGTCGATCATATGTAATCTTGGTGCCCTTTTGATGGTCGTCTTCAAACGGTAGCATGTTGTCCCATTTCCCTTCCCAAGTGTTTACCTAATTTTTGTGATGTTCAATGTCATAGGATGATGACATGCATGAATCTATCTCATTGCAGCTCTCTAGTTGTGAAGGAAAATCTACAAGGATTGAGGCGAAAGGACCCTCAGTTGCAGCCCGCGGTTGACCAAGCTTGTCGTATTTGTTGGCAGCCATCGAAACACCTCCACCTTTATCTTCTTCCTTTTGTTGTTCATGTATCTCCTCATGGTGCCCACTTGTTTCCTCTTGGTCACTATCACTGTAAATGGAGAAGGAGCTCCTCTCCCAATTTGGAAACTCTAGTGCATCATCTTTCAAGGGCTCAAGGAGTATGTATTCATCACTATCGTCTTCTGGGATGTGCTCTTCCTTGACATGAGCATACCTCCATAGTGCAGCTCCTAATGGAAAGAAGTCATCAATTGATGGAACCTCATCAAGGGGACCAAAGTCTACTACACAATTTCCCTCCAAAGACTCATCAAAAAGCCCACCATCCATGGCACATAACTGCTCTTCAAGAGGAAGAACTTCTTGATGACTAGTGGTCAACATTCCTGCTTGATCTACTTCATCACTCAGAAGTCCGAGACTATATTGCTATCCCTCTATTGCTGCCCCAACATCCTCTTAAGGACCACCTTCAACTGAGCCATTAGTTGATTTAGACGTTTGGTCTTCTTTTTCGATATGGGCAGCAAGTAGAGGAGGTCGGGCACTTGGCTGCCTTGCTTGTTCTTTGACTTGTTTGATGGCCTCTTGGCATAGCTTACATGTGAGCTATGAGTGCGATGAATCATGGAGTCGGCACCAATTTGGGAGCAGCAATATCTCTAAATCCACTTGGTACTTCAGCTCTGACCAATCCTTTACCAACCTGGAGACGAGCAGGTCATATCTTTCCGCTATTGAGTCCTCATCATCACTTGAAAAGGAATTATGATGGTAGACATTTGTAGTGAGTGGTTGCTCCCACTCCTTCAAATCTACATTTTTAGCTTCTTGATCACTGTAATTATAGATGGAGAGGTTTTTCAACCTAATTTTGCTTATGCTTTTACCATCTCCTTCTGCTGCCCCAAGGCTTTCAGCCTCCTCTTCTTCTTGATTCTCAGCATTTTTATTTGCTGCCCCAGCACAAACTACTGCAAACTCATTTGATTCATCTCCAACTACCAATCCCTCTTCTTGAGTGGAGGACTAATCTTCTTCAATAGAGGGAAAGTCTTCTAAACTAGTTATAATCAGATTTTCATCAATGCATGTTGCTGTCCCAAGATTTTCAACTCCTCCCTCTTAGTTTTCATTTTCCATGTCTGCTGTCCCAACACTAACTTGTGTCAAATTTCTTGGTTCATTTTTATTTTGCTATCCTCCGGATGTTGACAACTCTTCTGCCTCATTGGATAACTTCTCCTCATTGAGAGTTGGCTACTCCAACTTGTTCGAACAACCCCTAGCTTGAGCGAGGATTTTTGTGCATGACGAGCAAGTGAATTCAGAGTGGGGTGCATTGTGAAATCTGCACCAACAAGACATTAATATTTCTTCCAATCTTGGTCCATCCTTGCTGCTCAAATATTTCAGGATCAGCTCCTTGAATGCCTTGGCTGCCATGGCTGGCAATTCTTCCTCCGAGTCTGCAAGGGCTAAAGGCTGATATATTTCCCAAAAGGGAATTTCTCCCTGCAAGACCTTCTCAATTCTGTCCAAGAATGTTAGACACCCCAATTCACTATGCCTGCAAGTGCTATGGATCCGACATCTATCTTCCAATGCGAATTGTTGCAATGGATTCTTCAATCTCTTATTCAAATGTGCATGTAACTGAGTGATGTTGATTTGCAAATGCTGCTCCTTTTCGACTCAGCTTCTTTTGCCTTCAATTTTTTTGAATTTTAGCCTTGAAAGAGATCTCCCTATCTCAGATTTCTTCTTTCCAAGTGCTCCTTTTGATTTCCAACTTTCAGCTTTGTAGCCTCAACATGTCATGCCCTCCCTCTAGTGCCAGTTCTGTTGATGGTGTTAGGAGGAGGAGGGCATAAAATGAATCACTTCAAACCTTCAGCTTTGCATTCCCAACGTCTCAGCCCTCCTTCTAGCACCAGTTCTATTGATGGCATTAGGAGGAGGAGGGCATGGAATGAATCACTTCCAACCTTCAGCTTTGTATTCCCAACGTGTCAAGCCCTCCTTCTAGCGCCAGTTCTATTGATGTGTTTTTTATGCACTTTTCAACACAAGCAGTGCGTAGGTGCACTACCTCTCTTAAAAGACAATCTTCCACAATCAGATTGCAGAACACTATCCCAAGGTCTCTAATGTCAGGTCTTGATAGTGCTTAGATACCTCAGTAGTTTGATGTGATTTGCTGGAATCACAAGGCAGTCTTATGAATGAGTTACAAAGCATGGAAGTTAGGTTTGCAAATGCAGTTTCAAAGTGCTAAAAGTGAATGAACAGTGGCTGTCCACTCAAAACAACAAGTTGAAACTCATCAAGTTCATCTGATTTAGCTTCATGGTGATGCTTTGGGTCCTAATTTAACCAAAGATTAAAGGAAACACCAAAAAGAGAAGAGTTAAGAAAGCTATTCTAATCCTAAGCTACAAATGAACAGTAACAATGGTGGCTGCTAAAGTAGATAGACTTCCTAAACTGGGTTTTGCTTGGCCAAGAGAAACCTACAGTTGCACAAAACCAGTGCAATCTTCTAAGGATTGTAAATTTTCAAATTTCACATGTACATCATGCACATGTAATTGAACTAAGTTGCAACAATGAAGTAATGAGCTCAGACTAGCTTTGCAAAGTGAATCATCATCAATGAACCACAAAAAGCATGAGCTGGAAATCCATCAAATACTGAAACAGCAAACACCATCACCACTCGCATTCAAGAAACTAACACTAAAACAAACATGGAAGGTTAACCATGCATACAAAAAGAGCAAACTCAAAAGGAACACCCATAAATCATGCAATGTTACTTTCTATTGCTGCAGAATGTCTTTACATCAATTCTCCAACTCTTACAAATGATCGGCAAGCCCCTATTTATAATTTTCCAAATCCCAAATGAATAGCTAGGATCAATTTGTATTGAGTGGCTCAGATTCATTACAAGTTAGGGCTTCACCTACCCCACAATATTCAACAATTAAAAATACATTTCTTGTCTTTCCCTTATTTTGTCATCTAGTGACAGTCACTGTAGCAATTTTGTCATTTAGCTGATTTCCCTTTTCACTGTAGCTAAAACTGCCTAAAAGTTGTCTTTTGCTTGATGTGCTTGTAGTGTTCTTCCTTTGATCAAACGAGTCCGTCGACGATTGGAATCAATGGATTTGTGGCCCCTAATTCGGGCAAAAAGCTCCTTAGAAATCATCATCATTTGGAAAAAGGGAGGACAACTCCCTCAATGGGCCTCTTCGATAGACCTACGGAAGACTTCTTGACTCCTGCAAACATGAAGTGTCGTAAGTGCATTTATACATGAGTTAAAGAAAATATCAGTCAAACCTACAAATTCCCTATTAGATCTATCCATGCATCATCAAAATATGTTGATATTCATATTTGGAGCTCATTTGGACTATAAACATTAATGCGTGCTTCAAGGGTGCGAGTGCTAGAGGGTGGAAAGACGGTGGAAGAAAGCCAGAAGGCAAACAACAGACGGAAGCCAAAACAGTCGGGAAGAAGGCGGGCTCCCGGATGTTCAAAATAGCTAGTAAGGAGGTGGGCTCCTGGATGTTCAAAATAGCCAGGAAGGAGGCAAGCTCCCGGATGTTCAAAACAGCCAAGGAGGGACAGACTCCCAGAAACGACCATGGAGGGCACGGGTTCTGGAGGGCAGGAAGGAGACAACCGCCGGAAGTTCAAAAACGGTGACGGAGAGGCGGAACCCCGGAAATGGCCACGGAGGGGCCGGGCTCCGAAGGCCGGGAAGGACGCAGCCGTCGGAAGTTCAAAAACGACGATGGAGAGGCAGAACCCTGGAAATAGCCACGGAGGGGCCGGGAAGGAGGCAGCGGCCAGAGGTTCCAAAATGGCGACGGAGAGGCGGAACCCCGGAAACGGCCATGGAGGGGCCAGGCTCCGGAGGCTAGGAAGGAGGCAGCCGTCGGAAGTTCCAAAACGGTGACAAAGAGGTGAAACCCTAGAAACGACCACGGAGGGGTTGGGCTCCGGAGGCCTAGAAGGAGGCAGCCGCTGGAAGTTCCAAAATGGCGACGGAGAGGCGGAACCCCAGAAACGGCCACGGAGGGGTCGAGCTCCGGAAGCTGGGAAGGAGGCAGCCACCGAAAGTTCCAAAACGGCGACAGAGAGGCGGAACCCTGGAAATGGCCATGGAGGGGCCGGGCTCCGGAGGCTTGGAAGGAGGCAGCCGCCGGAAGTTCCAAAACGGCGACGGAGAGGCGGAACCCCAGAAATGGCCACAGAGGGGCCAGGCTCTAGAGGCCGGGAAGGAGGCAGTCACTAGAAGTTCCACAACGACGACGGAGAGGCGGAACCCCAAAAACTGCCAAGGAGGGGCCGAGCTCCGGAGGCCGGGAAGGAGGCAGCCGCCAGAAGTTCCAAAACAGCAAAAGGGGGACGAAGCTCTGAAACCACCGAAAGTTAACCAAACTTTGATGAAACCTTGGCAGTTCATTTACGTACTTCAAACACATCCCAAATAAAAAAAAAGGGTGACCCGAAAGCCAAAAATGAGGAAACGGGAGTGACGGGGGTCCACGGATGTTTCCAAACAGCCAAGGAGGAAGGGAATTCCGGAGGGAAAGTTTTGAAACCATCGAAACTTAATAGAATGTTGATGAAACCTTGGCAGTTCATTTATGCACTCCAAACACATCCTGAATCCACCAAAAATTTGTTCCCAAAGCCAAAAATGAGGAAACAAGAGCGACAGGGGTCCACGGATGTTTCCAAACAGCCAAGGAGGAAGGGAATTCCAGAGGGAAAGTTCTGAAACCATCGAAACTTAACAAAACGTTGACGAAACCTTAGCAATTCATTTACGCACTTCAAACACATCCCAGATCCAAAAAAGGGTGACCCCAAAGTCAAAAATGAGGAAATGGGAGCGACAGGGGTCCACGGATGTTTCCAAACAGCCAAGGAGGAAGGGAATTCCAGAGGGAAAGTTCTGAAACCATCGAAACTTAGCAGAAGGTTGACGAAACCTTGGCAGTTCATTTACGCACTCCAAACACATCCCGAATCCACCAAAAAGTTGTCCCCAAAGCCAAAAATGTGGAAAATGGACCAATAGGGGTCCACGGATGTTTCTGAAACAGCCAAAGCAAGACAAAAGGCAGAAAGAGGATAGGGGACTTTATTTCTTTGTAGATTTGAATACCCCAAGTAGGTGAATTTGGGTAGGCGATTTGATCATTTGATGGCACATGACCAATTTGGGCTTGGAAATGGGGCACACAAAACAAGACAGGAGCAAAGCAGCCTATCAAGAGTGAAGAAAAAGGGGGTCCCTGCCTATGGCAGGGCGTGTGTGCAAAACATGCACAACAGGTTTGCATTCTATGCTTTAGTTTTCTATTTTAGATCAAATCACATCTTTTTGGGCTCCTAAAAATAACATTTCAATTTTCACGACAAAGGGCTTAAAATGAACTTTAGGACACAAACTTACTATTGTTGGTTTTCGGATTTAACAATTGAACAAGGCAATCTTTCACATTTCCTTTGGTACTATAAAAAGAAGTCATGATTGCTTTGTGGGATTAAAATGAACATGTGCTACCTTGTTTTGTGATTGCTTACTCAAACTAACACCATTGAAAAGATGTATGCACTTCTCTCATGCCTCATGGCGATCTTGAGAATCAAAAGGCTTTTTGGTGGTCTTAGGTTGAGATAAAGTAATTACCTCCACACTTCATTTTGGGATTAAAATTGAACAAAAAACTTTGTGAGTGTGAATGAACCTATTGCATGTGTTCTCCCTTTGTTTCTAAATGAAGGTTGATTGAACTATGAATATGTTTATTCGCTATTTTTTATCTTAGGGGGCCTACCTTGGGGAAAAGTACTCACCCAAGGGAACGACCCAACTGGTAACACTCTAAAGCCAAGAGTATTTCCAACCAGGATATAAAAGTGGGTACTAGAACAAAGGCTAGTATCATGTGGTTGGTCCCAATGAGAAGGGCAACAATGTTCTCTCGTCGCATGGGTCAATCTCCATGAATGGAAAGTTCGAATTAAAACCCTTGTTTAGAAAGGCCAAAATCCCTATCTATTTGTTGGTGCAAGAACGGTCGCTTTGAAGCCTCCCCACACTTTTATGGATTTTAGTAGAGATGGAAAGTATTCCATAGGAGATTCATGGGTACTGATGCTTGGCTAACCTAAGAAGCAAGTGCACTATAAGGGGGAGCTTGTGTGGTAAACAATCTAACCATCTGGTGAAAGTAGGCATAGCTGGACTTGTCCAAGTGGGGAATCAACAAATATTGTCTCAAATATCCATAGGGTTGTGCTTGTTTGTAAACATTGGGAAACAAACATTCAACATTGTCATAAAAAGTTCAAAACCTTTAGGAAGCAAATACAATTGACTAAATTCAAGCGCTATTGCTTTCCCTTGGGATCCTATCCTTAGAGGCATCTATGTACTTGGGTTTATATCTCAATTTTCTTACTAAAGTCAACAATAGGGAACTTTTTCCTTAAATTTTTTTATTTCCACATAATACACTTTGTGGGATGATAAGAAGTTGAGACATTAGACATTTTAGTTTGAAGAAACTTAATCAAGAAGTGTTTGTGGTAAAATCAATTCATTAATCAAGATTAAATCAATTGAACCCCACACATGTGCTTGTTTATCTTTTGTATTATGGTCGTTTGAGAAAACATTGATCTTTTGGTATGAAGTACTCTTATGGAAAATCATGTTCTTCAAAACCTTGGTCTTGTAAACAAAGTTATTCTTACGTTCATTTAGGATCAAACGATCAATCATTTCATCCATCTTAGACATCAATCAAATCCCATCTCACAAACAACTTTTAGAACCTTGGAAAAATCATTCATACTAGAATTTTGGTAAAATCCTTCAAATAAACATCAAAAATCATCTTATTTGGCTAAGTGTGTGGATGAATCCTTCTTCGTACACTTATTTAAATTATCATCTTGTGGACAAGCTTACTCCAGGACAACATCTAACCTCTTGGAGTTTATGAGTTCATTATCAAATCCAAATCCAAATCAAATTGAAATCAAGTTAGAATCAAAATCCAAATCAAATCCAAAATAAAAAATCCAAAAGTCCTAAAGTCTAGTATCCCTCCAAAGTTCCTAAAAACTTGACACCCATATCACTCACCCCTTTCATCCTTCATCTCATCATTGGTCCTAAACACCTTAAAGGTCAACAAGGACAAAACACAAGAATAATATGGAATATAAAATTGATCTATACATCATGAGTAGTCTAAACCAACCAAACTATCAAAGCCTTACAAAACCAATTGATTATCACAAATACAAGCCATACATCATATCATTGTCTCCTACAAACATCCATGATACAACAAATGTGAGTTTTCCCAATCTAAAGTTTGGACACCTTTCTTGATGATAGATTTAAATCTAAGACCAAAACTACAAATCTATCAAACGAACAATCAAGGCATGAGTTTTCAAATGAACAACATTATCCCACCAAATCCATGCATGCCAAATGTGAACATGCCAAGTACAAATTTTGCAAACATGAGCATTTCAAGTCCACACTTGATAAACTTTGAGATAGACATGTTTGCAATTCACACAAATGTTGTTCAAATTCCAAACAAATTGTTAACAACTCCATGTATTGATCAAAGTCAAGGTAACACCATGCAAAATCAAAGTTACCTATATCAAGGCAATATGATTCCCAACCACAGCAATGTTCAATTTCAATCTATAATTCCAAATTTGAACATCATCCAAAATCAAAACATTGTCCAAAATCATGTTTTCTAGGATCCCATACAAACACCACAAGTATGCATTCCAAACCTACTTGAACAAAAACCAAATCAGCTATATCAAGGGTGGCTAAATCAAAATTAGGATCAAATTTCACTAGATCAACTTGCTTCAGTTACCAAGATAGTTGATTCATTGCACCAAGATCAATCACCACATCTCCAAAATCAACCATCACAAGGTCAATTCAAAGTGCAAATCTTAAAAGGGAACAAACAAAAATACACACCACTTGGGAGACCAACCGAATTAGTCCTACAACAATTGGTACAATAAAATCTCATCAAGCTCCCCATCTATGGAAAATATCAAGAACCCCTAATTAAACCACTAGGGTATAATGAGAAGCACCATTGTTATTTTCACAAAACAAAGGGACACACAACATCAAGTTGTATTTGACTCAAAAATATCATCCAAGACCTCAATGATCGAAAGATAATCACTATTGGGGATAACGATGAAAATTCAACCACTAGTTATAGAATTGACAATCTCTCCACCACAATTGTTTGAAAACAATGATCAAGATCTATCCATCAATGAGCACCTTGAAGATGTTTCTACCTCATTCGAAGATCAAATCAACATATATCAAGAGTCACTTTTCAATCATGATCAAAATCCACCAACAATACCCAACAATGATCCAATTCATAAAATGTCAACATCACTTGACCCTATGATTGAGGAAATTGACAATCTCTTCACCACAATTATTGAAAACATGTTCAAGATCTCTCCATTAATGAGAACATTGAATATGTTTCCACCTCATCCGATGACCAACTCACCATACATCAAGAGCCACTTTTTAGTGATCTATTTCAAGGAGTGTTAGAATTATTTGATCCTATTGACATAATCCATGACCCATCGACCAATGATCATGTTGAAAATGTCTCTACATCACCTAATGAGTTAGAGAACATATCTCAAGAATTTATTCCAAAGCATGATCAACATTTTTCACCAAAGTCTAGCAATGTCTCTTTCCAATACATATTGACATCCTTTGACCTCATGGTTACAAATACTGAAGGAATCCTCTGCTCAACATTTGACCTAAGTCCACCCAAAGATCAAGAGGATATTGAACCACTTACCATGACTAATGAAAATATCCAAGAACCCTTGAAAGCAATTTGTCCCTTGAAACTGACCCATGTCAAGAACTTGATCCAAAGCATGTCGAAAGCAATTCCAAAATCATTCAAGATCAAGAATTCGTATCTCCAAGATACTACAATGATATAATGGACACTCTCCTATCTATACAAGATGACACAAAATATGATCATATCCACATAGCACATACTCCTCCATCTACCCATGAGATGCTTTATGTGGATGTACATGTAGATGATCTTCATTCAGAATAGGATTCCTTTACTCCTGACATTACTACACAAAAAAAGCAGGTTATTGATTCCTATAGTCAAACTGATTTGTCAACATCAGGATCAGATATATCCCAAATTCACACTGAGGACATCATGTGTGAAGATATCCAGCATTATCCACTCAATGAAATAGGTCAGACATAACAAGATAGTCCAGAGTCAGTAAAGAAGCAAACTAAAATAACATCATCTGTAGTGGTTATTTGTTAGAGAATGCATTCTAAACAAGAGCTCTCAGAATAGGTGGAATCAAAGCATGAAGGTACTACTTCCACAATGCTAGGGGCAACTATATCTCAAGAAAGTGTCAACATAGGAAGCACAAAGAATTCTTATGATGAAACCAATGCCAATACTACAACCAACCACATCATGAATCTTCATCCACCCATCACCCCATCCACAAATTGGGACCAACATCAAAGGAAAGATTTGAATTAAAGCACAAAGAAAATTATCAAAGAAAAAGAAGTAGAGAAACACAATGGACAAATCAAATACAAGTGGATACCAAAGAATAAAAAGAAAGATTATCCCTATCAAACTCCATTAGTCAAATAAATTATGGGGAAAAATAAGGGAAAATTATCCATCAAAGACATCCACAAAAGCAAAAGAAAGCATCTCCAGCAATGTACAAAGTATATCAAGCAGTTGGTCCTAATTTCATGCACACTTTTGTATCCACCCACCATTGCTCATCTTCACAAGTTTTGAGAATCAAAGGTTCCAAACCATCAACCAATCCATCTTTTATTCCTAAACACACTCTATCCATGCCTCCACGCATGATATCCAATTCTCACATTGACCATGTATTGGCAGCAACCCTTCATCATAAGGATTCAGAGGGCACTCTATCACGATGTGTGCACAAAGACAAAGTTAATTCTGGTATCAACAAAGTAGATCAGAAATCTCAAAAGTTGCTTTCAAGTGCATGTATCTTGGAAAAGTAGCTTCTTCAATCAGGATATCGATGGCACATTATGACAGAAGCATCTACATTGACAACACCAAGTGGTTCAACATGAGCTTTAAATATTTCATAGAAAAAATAAAAATATATGAAAATCCAAAAAAAAAAAATGATAAAAAATAGTAAAGAAAAAAAATTGTCCTCTAGTGAAAACCACATGGGCAGCGCTTTGGATAGGTACCATGATGAAAACCTAGAAAATAGGCATCATGTGTAGAATCAAGCATCTATGTGCGCTAGTTTAGGTGGAAGAATCTCATCCCATCCATAATAAATTCTAGCATTTCATCCATCTTATCCATATTAAATCCATTCATCCATAAACCATTTATCTGATCCATTTTCATCCATCTGCATCCATAGTCCAAGTTATCTTGATCTTGAAAAAAATTTGGTGCACACTTTACACTTGCTTATGGTAAACATCTTGACATGGATCATTTTCATTGATCCTATCCTACCTAGCATTATCTAAGCCATGATGCATTATCCAAATAAGAATCCTCTATTCGAACACATTATCTTATCACAAGATAATCTGTATCCATCCATCCATACACCTATCCAGGCATCCATTCATGACATTCCATACATTGCTAGACACTAGGGGCAGATATTTACATCTTGCTCCAGGAATAAAACTTGATCTATATTCTCCAACTTATGTGGTGATATAAACATTGGAAAACATGAATTCAAATTGGTCAAAGCCCTTGTAAGTGAACAATCCAAATCATTAGCCCATGGCACATTTTGACGAGAAGACATTCCTTATCAATCTTCATCGAACATCAATCCAAACAAATAATATCAATCACATCTAATTTTCACATCATTGTCACATCAAATCATTCAAAACAACTTTTGTTCCAAACCAAGCTTCATCAATCCTAATCAATCCATCATTATCTTAGGATATCCCTCCAAATCCTTGTGTTGCTTAACACTATCCTTGCATTGTTGTGTATCCCCAATAATTTTATCCAATCAACCCCCCATCATCTTGGGATATCCATCCTAATCCTTGTGTTGCTTAACACTATCCTTCTATTGTTGTGTATCCTCAACAATGTTATCATCATCAATCCATCAATCTGATCAATCAGCCTTAGCTTGGTTTTCAACAAAATCCCAAAACAAAGCACTAATATCATCACACATATCCATATCAAAATCATCAAAATTGTGTAAAAAATCCAAAAACATTCAAAACATATCAAAATATAAAAAAAGAGGTCAAAAAGTAAAAAATTCAAAAATAGAGTCATCTAGTTCAAATTACGTCATCTCTGAGCTTAAACGTAGGAAACTCTAATCTTTGATTAGCCCCCAAGACATCAAAATCCAAAACCATTCGAAAAACAAAAAAAATACAAAACCATTCAAAAAAAATCAAAAATCCAAAAACATTAAAAAAGTCAAAAAAACATCAAAAACATGGTATCCAAACTACGTTGTCTCTGAGCTTAAACATACGCAAGGTTGATCTTTGATCAATCCCTGAGACACAAAATCCAAAAACATTTATAAAATCTTAGAAAACACAAAACATTAGAAATTTGGAAAGTCAAAACCTTTGTAAAACATCTCAAAAAAACCCCAAAAATAGCCTCAAAACATTTCAAAAAATATCAAAAACATCCAAATATTTGAAAAAATCCATCCATCCATCTCATCTCGCTTTCACTCGCAATAAACATTCACCCATAATAAAATTGATCATCACCTTCATCCCTTGGCAATATAAATAGAAACAAGTACAACAATCAACAAAAGCAAACTTCAAATGCAAAATCAAAAGCAAACAACAAACTTCTAAATGCAGAATCAAACTCTTGATCATTTTCAAACATGTCAGTCAACCTTATATCAAAAGCGTATCAAACAACTTATCAACCCATCATCATCCTATACAATGCATGTCCTAGGATATATCGTTTCGATAATGGGCATCATTTTGGATATCACTTTGGATTCTTATCCTAATCAAAATGCATCCCTTTGGCTAGTGGTATCAAGAACATTGAATTGTTTGCGTATTTGATCTTTTCTTTTTTATTTATCTTATTGCACTCATTCCAATGACCCCTTGATGATATATAATCAAAGCAATTTAGAGAGAAAGGAATGGGGCATCAATCAATATCTTTTATCTGATGTGCTTGTTGGACGTTCTTGTAATATAACTTGGCAAATAATTGCTTTGTTAGGTGCATCCTAGCAAGGTTTCTGTATGTCAAGTGTGAACAAGAATACTCCTATCTATTTGTCAAGTTAAATTCCATCGCACTAGGTACAACACCATCCTAGTTCTTTATACCTTGATGCATCATATCTATGTGTGTTATCAAACATAAGGTAAGTAGCCCTTTCAAAATCCCAATTCTTGATAAGAAAATCATCCATCCCTCATCATCATCATCATAAAGTTGGCTTGTTGAATCCTCTTGCCATCATCTCATTTCTTCTTTTCCACGCTTACATCATATCAGGATAGTTTATCATCATCGCCAACGCATCCATCCTGCATCCACAAAACATCAGCATACATAAATATCTTAACCATAGCATATCACATCATCCATCTCATCCATATCACATGCATTGCATTTAAGTTGTTTAGGATAATATAGATTGGTTATTCTAAGCATCTTAAAACCATCAGCATATTGCATATCATATAAGAAACATTTATCATCTCACATGCATTTTCATCATCATAATATAGATTTGTTAGTCTAAGCATTTCATAAAACCATACATTTGCATAAAACATCCATTGCATAATTATATAGGCATCATCCATCTCAAATGCATTACGTCATCATCTTAAGTTGTTTAGGATAATATAGATTGGTTATTCTAAGCATCTTGAAACCATCTCATTTGCATCATCATCATAACTATCCATACACACCTCTTTATTGAGAGATTGACCCTTAAATCAAATCTTTTCGCTCGATCTCTTGAGGGGGCAATGTACTAGTGTACTTATTTCTTCTACGGCATCCCAAAAAAATAATATTTTTTTGAATTTTGAATGTGGAAATTTTATTATTTGAACCAATGTAGCAAGTACATTGCTTCAAAGAGGGGAAAAATGTAGACATGCAAAATTAGCATCATGCATTTAACTAATTCATATTCATACATTCATCAAATAAATCAAGTTCATTAAATTCAATCTCTAATGTCCTCCATTTAAATTAAATAAATTCATCTTTAGTACTAATATCATCCTCTTTGATTAAATAAATCAAAACTTTATTGAATCAAGTCTTTATCATTTTCCATCTCCTTTTGATTTAGTTTAATCCTTATATCTAAGTCAAATGAGTCAAATCACCTAATCCTCTCTTAAATTAACTAAATCATGATTAAATATAATCTTAATGCAAGTCTATCCTCTAGCTTTTCCCACTTGCACAAATAAATCATTTAATTGATTTATTAAATCTTCATTTTTCATCAACATGGCATAAAAGTGGAATATTCCCTCAAATTTGAATTCAAATCCAAGTTGACTTGTCCCTTCCAACATAGCATTAATTCTCCTCTTGCATGTCCCCCACTTGGCATTTAAGACCCCTTCTTCTCCCTCCAACAAGCCAAATTTAAAATTTGAAAAGGCCACCTAATGTAATTTATTGGCACATTCCTCAAAACTTGCACATCCTTCATCCATCCATCTCTTGACAAGTGGCACCTTGCCATTGGTTGAAGGTTAGTTCCACATTCATCCCTTTTTCCTCTTCTCTCATCAAAATCTTTTATAAATGGAGGGGGGTATTCTTCATTTGGATCATCCACAATCCACAATCTTCTTCATTTGACTTGTCAAGGGTTGGGAAAGGGTCACTTTTCACAACAAAGTGACACTAATCCACTATGAAATAGGTATTCAATGTGTATTTCATGTTTTCAATTAGTTTACTTTGCTATTTTGTTTACAATGTTGGACATGTTGAATTATTTCGTAAGGATACCACTTTATTTGCTTGTTATGGATTAACATCATGTTGATATATGAGATAGAGTTTAGCTTGCAGATTTATGGTGTTATAGGTTCCTACGTCACACTCTTGTTTCACTCAAGGAAACCCTAGATATTTCAATCTAGAGATAAAATGATAGATAGAGATCTGCAATAGAGATTTTCTAGGGTATGATTGATGACTAAAGAGGGGTTCACCACCAAGTTGGAGCTTGGAAAGAATATTAATGATCTGGGGGATAATTTTTCAGTGAAAATTGAAGTGTTCCCAATACTCCAGATTCCAGCTTCATCAGAAAGAGAACGACGTTCTGATTCCAACGCAACTTGAACGGGGAAAAAAGGACTCCGTTTGTGCAAGTTACGGCCAGTCAAACTTCCAGTCAAACTGGCTTCAGGGGCGTCCAGAAGGTGGAAAAAATAATCATCTCAGAAATCGACGAAATCAGCGTCATCGCGAAGAGCTCGTCGAGACGATTCTGACGACGTTCGTTTCGTCGAAATCCGACGTCGCATGCTCAAGATACAAGCAGTCAAAGTTTTGAGTTGACTTTCTAGCTGATTGTACAGATGTGACGTCAGCAGATCGTCCGTACTGTATGGAATCCACATGGATGAATTCAGCCGAAACACGTGGCAGGTGAGTCATTGGTATGGACCAATCACAATGTGACACGTGTCCAGCCGTATGGTACAGACAACAGTCCAGTCATCGGACACGTGGCGGCTCGGTCAGCACCTGCGGCGAATGAGAGGTCAACACGTGGATGGCTTTGACAGTGACATGCAGGTGATACAGTCAGCATATACGGCGAATGATAATCGGACACGTGTCCCTGTGAATAGTCGTCGGCGGTCGAGGATGTGAAGTTTGTTTTAACAAAAGTAGTTAGGGGATTCGACCCCGAGATCTTCTCCCAAATGGCTCGGCCGGTAGCCGTTACGCCCGCGAACAGACACCTAACTATATTTATCCACCGGTTTGTTTTATTGTTTTGATTTTGCATAGCTAGTGGTAAAACGTGGTCGGCGGGGTTGGAACCGCCGACCACCCAACTAGCAAAAGATTAACATGCCGATACACCACCGATGGCTCCTAGTTTATATTGGGAGTTAGTTTAGTTTTGTTAAAGATTTACCAGCCGAGCCTATAACAAAATGGCTTTTAAGCCACAAAAATGTAAAACTACCTCCAACAATCAAAACCAACAAACTAAATGGAGATATCAGAGGATGATATGAGCTGATAGAGGAAGTTGAGCATTTATTTTGATGGTTAAGCCTAATTAGGAAAATTTTATGTATAAAAAGAGGGGTAAAGATTGAATTTCCCAAGTCCAGGTGGAGAACGAGAGAATGCTCGAGAGATGAATTGTATTGTTCCTGTACGTCGAAGTGATGCTGTGCTATTGATGTGCTTGAAGGGGATGATGTTGTCTCAATTGTAACTAATTTTGGAGTATAATCGAATCGGTCACTCCGTTGGAGAGGGACCCGGAGACGTAGTCCTTAGGGACGAACTCCGTTATCAATTGTGGTTTCGTCTCTCTATTTCTTCTCTCTTTTCTTTCTCAGTTTATTATCTTGGCATTTATTTATTGTTATGTTCATTATTTCATTTGAGCATTTAATTTGTAATCATTTAGGTTAAGCGTTGTAATAATTGATCTTTTAACGTTAAGCATTCTGTAAGCAACTAGTCCTAGATCCTAAATAGATCAATTAACATGCAAGATCTAATGCAAAAACCTAATGATGTATAAAACTTCACTAAATGACGTGGAAATGAATGCGAAACAAAATATAAAACTAGAGAAGTAGAGATAGGCACGTGGAAATTTGAATGTGCTCATAATAAACTTTGAAATCCTAAAAAATGTAGAATTTAAGGCACATTGGCACTCATACGCCAGGCTGGGTGTATCAATCCTAGTCAATGGTTTCTAGGTAGAAACAAGAATCTGGTAGTGTCGACTTAAGATCTGTAATGCCCCATCTTATAACCTAAAGAATGTTGCATTGACTACGATAGTGTAGTATTTTTTTTATTTAAAAGTATAAACATTTACTTTACTAATTGCAAACATTCTCGAAGTAACGCGACAACACACTACTTGAAAATCCCATAGATGAAAATAGTATTTAACATAGTAGGTATTAATTTTCATATAAATAACACAAACAAAATCGACACAACAAGACAGAACAATAAACGACAACGGGCAACAATTGGATACTCGTTCAATAAAGAACGATGGCTAAACAGGGACCAGACACTGTCTCTGAATCAACATGATTTTATTGGATTAGGGTATGCTCAAACCTGACAAGCAGATGGAGCTAATACCTAGTACCTATATCTACATAAAACATCACTTGTTAAACATATCATCATATATTAGAAAACACACCATGAAGAAGAATCGTAGCACAATAGGATACTCACAAGTGAGTGGTGCTACGATGTCTTCTTCACCAAGACTGACAAGCATCATTACATCATAATCATAAATCACATCATGATAACCAAATTAAAACTCCGAAACTACATATCCATTACACACACATGTTTATCATAATATCTTCACACAAACTTAACCAGATAATCTTGATATTCTATAAATCATCAATAGGGTTTAACAACTAATATAACATCAATATCGTAACTAGAGGCAACACAATATAGTATCCAAAATAACTGTACAACTAACAAATGAACACAAACAAACTGATTCGCATAGTAGTAACTGGAGGGGTAATACATCCTCCCCCCTAGGATACGACTTACTCCTGGAAGCTGCAAGATAGGTACATAAAACATATCATAAAGAGTGTAAAGTGCACATCACAAACCTAACAAGTTCAATCTAACAAGGCAACAAGAAAGAAAAGTACTACATCCCTTCTTTCACTAACAGACTACTCATTATCGGATAGGGGACATTCCTCGGGATCCTCATCCGAGTCCATAATTGTCTTCATGGAAGCAGAAGATTGTATACGATAGATTTCCTTCTCTTCCTTAGACAGAACAGGTGCATTAGGTCAACTTATTGTCAATTGGATGCAGAATGTATTTGGATATGGATATTTGATACGAAGAGATCATTACCCTTATTGTAAATTTACCTCATATTTATGAGTGAACTCTTTGTACAATCTTTATGTTGTATTGAGATTTATGAGAATCTCACTCGATGTAAATTTGAATATTTATATAAATGTCTTGACTATATTAGTTTTTGAAAATTGGATCATTCATGAATGTGGTTTGTACTTGTGTTTTATGATCTTAATATTTTGGTGTGATGTTCCTAATTATAATGTTTAAGTAACGTCATCTTGGAATCCATAAGACATTTGTTTTATCGAATGACTTTTAAAAAAAAATTATTTGGATAATTCGCTACTTAATGCTTTATCCTTTGGATTCTCTGGCAGTGCGTTACAAGATCTTTAAAAATCTAGAAAATTGCTTGTACTAGGACTCATATGCCGCAAGTGGCATAATAGTCCCATTCATATTTTCAAAAATTCAAAGTACAAATCCACTCTTCATCCCTTCTCTACCTTCTCAACCTTATTGGAGGATCTGAACCTATAAAAAGAACTACAAAACAAAATATAGTGTTGATTTGTTTATGGCGGGTTTTCCTTGATCAAACCCCTAGTTTGGTAATCAAACCTTGATAGAAAAATTGGATTTTCAAAGTAAATGTGCATATAAACCCTAATCTTAAGTGTCTCTAAGATTAGGAAATTTGAAATGTAATGCAACCCTATTCTAATGTGGTAGAATGAGATGCATGAATGAAACACGAATATGAGTGACTCACTTTGGGAGATGTCTAATCACCCTAATAATCCATAATGAATGCATTTGCCTTCCTTAAGTGGAAAGTAGAGTGATAATGGAGGATGGAATCACTTAGGAAGCTTGGCTTGATGGCTAGTTTCATCTCCCCAACTTAGAATCCATCATGACTCACCGTAGGCAACCTTAATCAATCCTTGACAATGCTAGATCTTGAATGAAAGTGAGGTTGAAGATCTACAAAAAAAAACTATAGTGTTTCTCCAAGACTTCAACTTTGTTGGCTACTTGCTCTTGAATGCTCTTGTGAAAGAATATGTGTATGCTTGTGAATGCTTAAATCTTGAATTGCTTTCTCTAGATGAAAATAATGGCTTAGAAGCTTGTTTATATAGGCATTACACCTAATTTACTGTTCATTAGATCTCAAAAGCTAACATCAACCAAAATTTTGAATTTAAAACTTGAATTTCCTAATCAAACCCTAAAAATAGGCCACACGAGACTCATACGCCAATTGTGGTGTATGGGTCCCACCTAGGGGGACTCACATGCCTAGGGTGGCATAAGAGTCCCACCCTACTTTTTTCAGGGTGGGCCAATGATGGGTTGTTAGAAAAATTAATGCTTTTGTTGATTTTGTCAAGATTTTAGTTGAAATAAGCCTTGAGATTTGAAATAAAGGGTCTTAGAGGCCTATTAATTATGATTTAAAGGGGTCATAAATGCAATGCTACCAAAATGGGTCCCAATTAAGTAAGAAATTGTACTATCTCAAAAAGGGAGTACAATTTTCGTTGCCACATTATATAAAAAAAAGTTTGTTAAAAATAAACTATTATTTTTAATGTTTAAAAACACATAGCAATGGACATACAAGAATAATTTTATGTTAAGAATGATTCTTTTATAAAAATTAATTTTTATTTCTTTATCCAATCCTTTACAAGTAAGGGAGAAGACCTAGTATCCACCAGGGCTAACTTCGTGCAACCGTAGAATTTGAACCTTACGTCGAATCAAAAAAATAAATTATGGGTTATTTTTCACTCACTAGTTAAGTGTTTATAACTAAGGTTTTGGCTTGTGGGCAATTCGGTCGAATGCGGGAGTGTTTGATATGTGCGCAAGGGTCGAAAAGTCACCTTTTAGAGGTGTTGTCCAGTTGTCACCATGTAATGTCCTAGTATCTTCCCGCTATAATTTCAATCAATTATAACTATTTTATCATTCAAATCCACTCAAAATTCAATAGGTCTCATTTACTTTAGCACTTAAAGAGCAGCCATTGGTGTTTTTGTAATTATTTATTCAATAAAATAAAGTTTTTTAATGGATCAAAGTGAAAAAAAATTTGGGAGGTTAAGTGAGCATGGAGGTGACAGTAATTCAATGGGTGGTGGTAACTTGGGACTTCTCCCCTATTATTAATGACACTTTTATACAAATTAAATATACTTTAAATAAATTTTAAATATTTCTTTATTCTACATAATTTTATGTAAAAGATTTATTACTTTGAAAACAAGTAAATATATTTCCATATAAAAAATATTTTAAAATTTTATATAGTAAAATATCCATAATATTAATACGACAATACGAGAAAGCTTATGGTGGGAAAAATAATGTCTTACAGTAAATAATTTTTTTAACTAGCTATATAGTCATGGTAAAGATTGAGAAGACTAGTAGCTTTGTGATCACATCAATATACAAAGACAAAAATTTTTGTCAAAGGATAATAAAAATAATAAAATTGAGAGATCTTTCTACACAAGTTGAAAAAGTGATATACTGAAAAACTTAATCATTTTATATGTAAACATACGTAAAAATAGAAAACTTAATCTTGAAAGGTTCAAGCTTCTGTAACAACTAACTTTCAAAATTTTACTTAGAGATTTATAGTTTTTGATAAAGGGTAAAATGGGTTTTATAGGGACCTGAAACCACAAAGTTTACAACATAAAAGATAGGAAACAAAAGTCCAACAATAAACACCAGCTGCACAAAAGGTTAAGACCGGAGCAAGCAGCAGCCAACCGCAACAGACCAGAAAGGTCAAGCAAAAAGAGCCAGCAGAGCAAACCACAAAAAACCGGCTGCAATTAACCCAGAGTCTTAAGGATAGACTCCGTCTCCGCCTCCAAGTTTTGCATGTCATGGACTCCCTTATTAAAAATTTGAGATGCCAACATCCATCTCCTGGCTTTTATCCTTAGTTTCATCCAGATCCACCACCAGAGACCCCTGTTGGGCTCTGTCTAACTTCTCAGAGATTTATAGTTACTCTAAAAATATGAGCACATATGTTTGAGCTTACATACACAACCAGAGTATGAAAGTACACACAATTACATTTAAATGGTTCAGCTTTACACTCCAATAAATAATGGCAGAGCCATAAAATATCTAAATATAGTATACTCTATAAGAGTTTCAGAAAAGCTTGAAGGCAAAATAGACAAACAAAGTGACCTGCTGATCACAAAACAAGTAAACATACAAAAGCCCCAAATTGCCTTGATAAGATGAGAGGCAGGGCATCTATTAAGCAGGGCATCTATTATATAGAGAAGAGAACCAGATTTACAAGGGAGTTATGGCACACAACCATAATGACCAATAACTCAACCATAATACTAAATGCAAAACCTGAAAGTCAAGAAGGAATAGCTACAAACTTAATAAGCCCAATGGGAATTACAAATAAGTCAAGAAAGGCTGCTGTGTAGATCGATAGATGTTGATAAATGCTGTCAAAGCTGGGGAATCTCACAATTTCAATTTGATAACAAAGAAACTGGAAATGAATCGGAATCACTGGGGCGCATATAGAGGAGACGAGGAGTTAGGGGAACAGGAGTGGGAGTCGTAGGAGAGTATACCAATAAGCCGTCTATGCGTTTTACAATCTCTTTATTCCTCCTTATCCACCAGTGAGAAGGGATTTGAAGCTTTTCAATCAACAAGTCAGAGTACTTGTTCACCAGAGCTGGATCTCTTCCGGATGATTTAAAAGGTAGCTTCTTATTCCCTTGAAACCCATCAAGTATGTGGAGATAAACCTCTAAATTGTGGAAGCTGGCTGGATTATACGATCGCTTCAGCACTGGAGAGCTGCTACTGTCCAAAGTAATCGGGATTCCCACATGAACATATGTCCATGGAAGCCAATGCAGAAATCTGGTAAGCCATCCCATGTTCTCGTTGATAAAAACTCCAGGAACTCTGGGAACCAAGTCCCATGTATTTACCAAGCGCAACACTTTAACGCCGATCTCCTCCAAATGTTGAGAAAATGCTAGATTTCCTAAACGTGGAGAAGCAAAGGCAAAGACTGTGACAGGTATTGATCTCCTATCATTTTCTTCCATGACAATCTGCTTGATATCATATGCACATAGAGTTGCTAACGCAGCTCCCAAGCTATGTCCAGTGAACGTTATGCTCACATCTTCATCTTTGTACTCACTTAATAACCTTGTTATTTCTCTCACCACAATATCTCTTGCACTCAGTTCGGATCCCACAGAATCTCCATTTGCAGAATTATAACAGCTCAGAAATCCTTTCTCTATTTGAACACCTGGTTTAAAAGTTGTTTGTAAGTCGGGACATTTTATACTCTTAGATAAGGTGCCAGGCACTAATATATCTTTCAGATTTTGCATCCATTCTTGAGGTGTTTCAGTTCCCCTCCACGAAACAACTATGTCTCGTCTCCCCAATCTCTTTATCTCCTTTCGGTCTGTGCAAACAGCAATAAATCCCATCCATGCACCGCTGTCCCCAGATTTTGGTTTGAAGAACGACTTTAACACTGCAGTATTGGCGTAAATATATCTGGATACTTGATAGCCACGCCCAATTCTAAGCAATTCCAATCTACGCCCCAGCGAACTTCTGCTGCGTTTAGAATTCCCATAGTACTTGGAAGAATGAGTGTTGTCAAATGAATCATAGCACTGCTGTGCAAAATCACCATATCTGAGTATCTCTGCTTTGAGAAGTGGGTTGATGGGATCAAGCATGCCTTTCCAATCATCACTACCCTGAATAAATCTCCAAATATCTCCAATCTTGGCGTCGCTTGTCTCTTTTGCATATCCTTTTACTTGCTTAGTCGTTAGAGGTCCACTGCCCATAGCTAATGGAGATATTGCCATAGATTTTCTATGCCACTTATGATTTACTAAACAATAATGAAATTTATGCTCACAGCTTTGGGATATGAACCAAAAATGAAATTTATGGTCAGCACATTGCGATAAGGAACAAAAATGAAATATATGCTCAGACCTTTGTCCCTTTGGTATTTGCAGATTGTAATAATAGCCAAATGATAGAAATACAATACAGTGTGACGAATATATTGTAACAATATGCTAATCCACCCTACCATTCCAAACGAACTTTCTTGAAGACGGTCTTCAAAGTCTTCACAACCTCCGTTCTCAACTGCACTGAGTCAAAACATGTGGCTACTCTTGCAAGACCAGCGTACACGTTTCAGTTTACTATCTTGAAACAGTAGAGGGCGAAAATGAAAACACTAAAACACAAAGCCAACTGATGAAAACCTTTGTTTGTTGCGAAACAAATAAAGAATTGACGTGAATTCTCTCCCATTTCTATGGTGTAACTTCTCTCTCATTACTATGGACAATGAAGCTGGATTCATATATTTTTTTAATGATGGATAGTAAATATTTCGAATCAAAATTACATAAAAACAAAATATTGTAAAACTCAATCACATATCTACAAGTTGATGTAAAATTTTATAGATAAAAGAAACTTTGTGCAATCCTACAATGGGGAGGGGAAGGGTCTAAGGGTGATTTCTCCGTCTATAGTTTTTTTGTTTTTCTTAATCAATCAAAGTCATGTGGACAAAATCAATGAAAAGTTTCAATTAGGGGATTTTCTCACTTATATGTTAAAAAAGATGTCACAATCAGGTAGAGAAGTAGAAAATTGACCACATGGTAGGGGAGACCAATATTGATGTGTATGCTAAGAATAATTGTGGGAGTCACATCCAAAATTAAAACTATCGAGACGACCATATGAAGGGGAGACAACTTTGCTCAAAGGAGAATGTAGCACATGACCAAGGTCATACAAGAAAACCTTTACCCAATGCTTACTAATATTCTACAAATAGAAAACTTATACACCAAGTTTATTAACT
>VDFB02285921.1:0-28094 GCA_007258455.2 Sequoia sempervirens
GTATCCATCCATCCATACACCTATCCAGGCATCCATTCATGACATTCCATACATTGCTAGACACTAGGGGCAGATATTTACATCTTGCTCCAGGAATAAAACTTGATCTATATTCTCCAACTTATGTGGTGATATAAACATTGGAAAACATGAATTCAAATTGGTCAAAGCCCTTGTAAGTGAACAATCCAAATCATTAGCCCATGGCACATTTTGACGAGAAGACATTCCTTATCAATCTTCATCGAACATCAATCCAAACAAATAATATCAATCACATCTAATTTTCACATCATTGTCACATCAAATCATTCAAAACAACTTTTGTTCCAAACCAAGCTTCATCAATCCTAATCAATCCATCATTATCTTAGGATATCCCTCCAAATCCTTGTGTTGCTTAACACTATCCTTGCATTGTTGTGTATCCCCAATAATTTTATCCAATCAACCCCCCATCATCTTGGGATATCCATCCTAATCCTTGTGTTGCTTAACACTATCCTTCTATTGTTGTGTATCCTCAACAATGTTATCATCATCAATCCATCAATCTGATCAATCAGCCTTAGCTTGGTTTTCAACAAAATCCCAAAACAAAGCACTAATATCATCACACATATCCATATCAAAATCATCAAAATTGTGTAAAAAATCCAAAAACATTCAAAACATATCAAAATATAAAAAAAGAGGTCAAAAAGTAAAAAATTCAAAAATAGAGTCATCTAGTTCAAATTACGTCATCTCTGAGCTTAAACGTAGGAAACTCTAATCTTTGATTAGCCCCCAAGACATCAAAATCCAAAACCATTCGAAAAACAAAAAAAATACAAAACCATTCAAAAAAAATCAAAAATCCAAAAACATTAAAAAAGTCAAAAAAACATCAAAAACATGGTATCCAAACTACGTTGTCTCTGAGCTTAAACATACGCAAGGTTGATCTTTGATCAATCCCTGAGACACAAAATCCAAAAACATTTATAAAATCTTAGAAAACACAAAACATTAGAAATTTGGAAAGTCAAAACCTTTGTAAAACATCTCAAAAAAACCCCAAAAATAGCCTCAAAACATTTCAAAAAATATCAAAAACATCCAAATATTTGAAAAAATCCATCCATCCATCTCATCTCGCTTTCACTCGCAATAAACATTCACCCATAATAAAATTGATCATCACCTTCATCCCTTGGCAATATAAATAGAAACAAGTACAACAATCAACAAAAGCAAACTTCAAATGCAAAATCAAAAGCAAACAACAAACTTCTAAATGCAGAATCAAACTCTTGATCATTTTCAAACATGTCAGTCAACCTTATATCAAAAGCGTATCAAACAACTTATCAACCCATCATCATCCTATACAATGCATGTCCTAGGATATATCGTTTCGATAATGGGCATCATTTTGGATATCACTTTGGATTCTTATCCTAATCAAAATGCATCCCTTTGGCTAGTGGTATCAAGAACATTGAATTGTTTGCGTATTTGATCTTTTCTTTTTTATTTATCTTATTGCACTCATTCCAATGACCCCTTGATGATATATAATCAAAGCAATTTAGAGAGAAAGGAATGGGGCATCAATCAATATCTTTTATCTGATGTGCTTGTTGGACGTTCTTGTAATATAACTTGGCAAATAATTGCTTTGTTAGGTGCATCCTAGCAAGGTTTCTGTATGTCAAGTGTGAACAAGAATACTCCTATCTATTTGTCAAGTTAAATTCCATCGCACTAGGTACAACACCATCCTAGTTCTTTATACCTTGATGCATCATATCTATGTGTGTTATCAAACATAAGGTAAGTAGCCCTTTCAAAATCCCAATTCTTGATAAGAAAATCATCCATCCCTCATCATCATCATCATAAAGTTGGCTTGTTGAATCCTCTTGCCATCATCTCATTTCTTCTTTTCCACGCTTACATCATATCAGGATAGTTTATCATCATCGCCAACGCATCCATCCTGCATCCACAAAACATCAGCATACATAAATATCTTAACCATAGCATATCACATCATCCATCTCATCCATATCACATGCATTGCATTTAAGTTGTTTAGGATAATATAGATTGGTTATTCTAAGCATCTTAAAACCATCAGCATATTGCATATCATATAAGAAACATTTATCATCTCACATGCATTTTCATCATCATAATATAGATTTGTTAGTCTAAGCATTTCATAAAACCATACATTTGCATAAAACATCCATTGCATAATTATATAGGCATCATCCATCTCAAATGCATTACGTCATCATCTTAAGTTGTTTAGGATAATATAGATTGGTTATTCTAAGCATCTTGAAACCATCTCATTTGCATCATCATCATAACTATCCATACACACCTCTTTATTGAGAGATTGACCCTTAAATCAAATCTTTTCGCTCGATCTCTTGAGGGGGCAATGTACTAGTGTACTTATTTCTTCTACGGCATCCCAAAAAAATAATATTTTTTTGAATTTTGAATGTGGAAATTTTATTATTTGAACCAATGTAGCAAGTACATTGCTTCAAAGAGGGGAAAAATGTAGACATGCAAAATTAGCATCATGCATTTAACTAATTCATATTCATACATTCATCAAATAAATCAAGTTCATTAAATTCAATCTCTAATGTCCTCCATTTAAATTAAATAAATTCATCTTTAGTACTAATATCATCCTCTTTGATTAAATAAATCAAAACTTTATTGAATCAAGTCTTTATCATTTTCCATCTCCTTTTGATTTAGTTTAATCCTTATATCTAAGTCAAATGAGTCAAATCACCTAATCCTCTCTTAAATTAACTAAATCATGATTAAATATAATCTTAATGCAAGTCTATCCTCTAGCTTTTCCCACTTGCACAAATAAATCATTTAATTGATTTATTAAATCTTCATTTTTCATCAACATGGCATAAAAGTGGAATATTCCCTCAAATTTGAATTCAAATCCAAGTTGACTTGTCCCTTCCAACATAGCATTCATTCTCCTCTTGCATGTCCCCCACTTGGCATTTAAGACCCCTTCTTCTCCCTCCAACAAGCCAAATTTAAAATTTGAAAAGGCCACCTAATGTAATTTATTGGCACATTCCTCAAAACTTGCACATCCTTCATCCATCCATCTCTTGACAAGTGGCACCTTGCCATTGGTTGAAGGTTAGTTCCACATTCATCCCTTTTTCCTCTTCTCTCATCAAAATCTTTTATAAATGGAGGGGGGTATTCTTCATTTGGATCATCCACAATCCACAATCTTCTTCATTTGACTTGTCAAGGGTTGGGAAAGGGTCACTTTTCACAACAAAGTGACACTAATCCACTATGAAATAGGTATTCAATGTGTATTTCATGTTTTCAATTAGTTTACTTTGCTATTTTGTTTACAATGTTGGACATGTTGAATTATTTCGTAAGGATACCACTTTATTTGCTTGTTATGGATTAACATCATGTTGATATATGAGATAGAGTTTAGCTTGCAGATTTATGGTGTTATAGGTTCCTACGTCACACTCTTGTTTCACTCAAGGAAACCCTAGATATTTCAATCTAGAGATAAAATGATAGATAGAGATCTGCAATAGAGATTTTCTAGGGTATGATTGATGACTAAAGAGGGGTTCACCACCAAGTTGGAGCTTGGAAAGAATATTAATGATCTGGGGGATAATTTTTCAGTGAAAATTGAAGTGTTCCCAATACTCCAGATTCCAGCTTCATCAGAAAGAGAACGACGTTCTGATTCCAACGCAACTTGAACGGGGAAAAAAGGACTCCGTTTGTGCAAGTTACGGCCAGTCAAACTTCCAGTCAAACTGGCTTCAGGGGCGTCCAGAAGGTGGAAAAAATAATCATCTCAGAAATCGACGAAATCAGCGTCATCGCGAAGAGCTCGTCGAGACGATTCTGACGACGTTCGTTTCGTCGAAATCCGACGTCGCATGCTCAAGATACAAGCAGTCAAAGTTTTGAGTTGACTTTCTAGCTGATTGTACAGATGTGACGTCAGCAGATCGTCCGTACTGTATGGAATCCACATGGATGAATTCAGCCGAAACACGTGGCAGGTGAGTCATTGGTATGGACCAATCACAATGTGACACGTGTCCAGCCGTATGGTACAGACAACAGTCCAGTCATCGGACACGTGGCGGCTCGGTCAGCACCTGCGGCGAATGAGAGGTCAACACGTGGATGGCTTTGACAGTGACATGCAGGTGATACAGTCAGCATATACGGCGAATGATAATCGGACACGTGTCCCTGTGAATAGTCGTCGGCGGTCGAGGATGTGAAGTTTGTTTTAACAAAAGTAGTTAGGGGATTCGACCCCGAGATCTTCTCCCAAATGGCTCGGCCGGTAGCCGTTACGCCCGCGAACAGACACCTAACTATATTTATCCACCGGTTTGTTTTATTGTTTTGATTTTGCATAGCTAGTGGTAAAACGTGGTCGGCGGGGTTGGAACCGCCGACCACCCAACTAGCAAAAGATTAACATGCCGATACACCACCGATGGCTCCTAGTTTATATTGGGAGTTAGTTTAGTTTTGTTAAAGATTTACCAGCCGAGCCTATAACAAAATGGCTTTTAAGCCACAAAAATGTAAAACTACCTCCAACAATCAAAACCAACAAACTAAATGGAGATATCAGAGGATGATATGAGCTGATAGAGGAAGTTGAGCATTTATTTTGATGGTTAAGCCTAATTAGGAAAATTTTATGTATAAAAAGAGGGGTAAAGATTGAATTTCCCAAGTCCAGGTGGAGAACGAGAGAATGCTCGAGAGATGAATTGTATTGTTCCTGTACGTCGAAGTGATGCTGTGCTATTGATGTGCTTGAAGGGGATGATGTTGTCTCAATTGTAACTAATTTTGGAGTATAATCGAATCGGTCACTCCGTTGGAGAGGGACCCGGAGACGTAGTCCTTAGGGACGAACTCCGTTATCAATTGTGGTTTCGTCTCTCTATTTCTTCTCTCTTTTCTTTCTCAGTTTATTATCTTGGCATTTATTTATTGTTATGTTCATTATTTCATTTGAGCATTTAATTTGTAATCATTTAGGTTAAGCGTTGTAATAATTGATCTTTTAACGTTAAGCATTCTGTAAGCAACTAGTCCTAGATCCTAAATAGATCAATTAACATGCAAGATCTAATGCAAAAACCTAATGATGTATAAAACTTCACTAAATGACGTGGAAATGAATGCGAAACAAAATATAAAACTAGAGAAGTAGAGATAGGCACGTGGAAATTTGAATGTGCTCATAATAAACTTTGAAATCCTAAAAAATGTAGAATTTAAGGCACATTGGCACTCATACGCCAGGCTGGGTGTATCAATCCTAGTCAATGGTTTCTAGGTAGAAACAAGAATCTGGTAGTGTCGACTTAAGATCTGTAATGCCCCATCTTATAACCTAAAGAATGTTGCATTGACTACGATAGTGTAGTATTTTTTTTATTTAAAAGTATAAACATTTACTTTACTAATTGCAAACATTCTCGAAGTAACGCGACAACACACTACTTGAAAATCCCATAGATGAAAATAGTATTTAACATAGTAGGTATTAATTTTCATATAAATAACACAAACAAAATCGACACAACAAGACAGAACAATAAACGACAACGGGCAACAATTGGATACTCGTTCAATAAAGAACGATGGCTAAACAGGGACCAGACACTGTCTCTGAATCAACATGATTTTATTGGATTAGGGTATGCTCAAACCTGACAAGCAGATGGAGCTAATACCTAGTACCTATATCTACATAAAACATCACTTGTTAAACATATCATCATATATTAGAAAACACACCATGAAGAAGAATCGTAGCACAATAGGATACTCACAAGTGAGTGGTGCTACGATGTCTTCTTCACCAAGACTGACAAGCATCATTACATCATAATCATAAATCACATCATGATAACCAAATTAAAACTCCGAAACTACATATCCATTACACACACATGTTTATCATAATATCTTCACACAAACTTAACCAGATAATCTTGATATTCTATAAATCATCAATAGGGTTTAACAACTAATATAACATCAATATCGTAACTAGAGGCAACACAATATAGTATCCAAAATAACTGTACAACTAACAAATGAACACAAACAAACTGATTCGCATAGTAGTAACTGGAGGGGTAATACATCCTCCCCCCTAGGATACGACTTACTCCTGGAAGCTGCAAGATAGGTACATAAAACATATCATAAAGAGTGTAAAGTGCACATCACAAACCTAACAAGTTCAATCTAACAAGGCAACAAGAAAGAAAAGTACTACATCCCTTCTTTCACTAACAGACTACTCATTATCGGATAGGGGACATTCCTCGGGATCCTCATCCGAGTCCATAATTGTCTTCATGGAAGCAGAAGATTGTATACGATAGATTTCCTTCTCTTCCTTAGACAGAACAGGTGCATTAGGTCAACTTATTGTCAATTGGATGCAGAATGTATTTGGATATGGATATTTGATACGAAGAGATCATTACCCTTATTGTAAATTTACCTCATATTTATGAGTGAACTCTTTGTACAATCTTTATGTTGTATTGAGATTTATGAGAATCTCACTCGATGTAAATTTGAATATTTATATAAATGTCTTGACTATATTAGTTTTTGAAAATTGGATCATTCATGAATGTGGTTTGTACTTGTGTTTTATGATCTTAATATTTTGGTGTGATGTTCCTAATTATAATGTTTAAGTAACGTCATCTTGGAATCCATAAGACATTTGTTTTATCGAATGACTTTTAAAAAAAAATTATTTGGATAATTCGCTACTTAATGCTTTATCCTTTGGATTCTCTGGCAGTGCGTTACAAGATCTTTAAAAATCTAGAAAATTGCTTGTACTAGGACTCATATGCCGCAAGTGGCATAATAGTCCCATTCATATTTTCAAAAATTCAAAGTACAAATCCACTCTTCATCCCTTCTCTACCTTCTCAACCTTATTGGAGGATCTGAACCTATAAAAAGAACTACAAAACAAAATATAGTGTTGATTTGTTTATGGCGGGTTTTCCTTGATCAAACCCCTAGTTTGGTAATCAAACCTTGATAGAAAAATTGGATTTTCAAAGTAAATGTGCATATAAACCCTAATCTTAAGTGTCTCTAAGATTAGGAAATTTGAAATGTAATGCAACCCTATTCTAATGTGGTAGAATGAGATGCATGAATGAAACACGAATATGAGTGACTCACTTTGGGAGATGTCTAATCACCCTAATAATCCATAATGAATGCATTTGCCTTCCTTAAGTGGAAAGTAGAGTGATAATGGAGGATGGAATCACTTAGGAAGCTTGGCTTGATGGCTAGTTTCATCTCCCCAACTTAGAATCCATCATGACTCACCGTAGGCAACCTTAATCAATCCTTGACAATGCTAGATCTTGAATGAAAGTGAGGTTGAAGATCTACAAAAAAAAACTATAGTGTTTCTCCAAGACTTCAACTTTGTTGGCTACTTGCTCTTGAATGCTCTTGTGAAAGAATATGTGTATGCTTGTGAATGCTTAAATCTTGAATTGCTTTCTCTAGATGAAAATAATGGCTTAGAAGCTTGTTTATATAGGCATTACACCTAATTTACTGTTCATTAGATCTCAAAAGCTAACATCAACCAAAATTTTGAATTTAAAACTTGAATTTCCTAATCAAACCCTAAAAATAGGCCACACGAGACTCATACGCCAATTGTGGTGTATGGGTCCCACCTAGGGGGACTCACATGCCTAGGGTGGCATAAGAGTCCCACCCTACTTTTTTCAGGGTGGGCCAATGATGGGTTGTTAGAAAAATTAATGCTTTTGTTGATTTTGTCAAGATTTTAGTTGAAATAAGCCTTGAGATTTGAAATAAAGGGTCTTAGAGGCCTATTAATTATGATTTAAAGGGGTCATAAATGCAATGCTACCAAAATGGGTCCCAATTAAGTAAGAAATTGTACTATCTCAAAAAGGGAGTACAATTTTCGTTGCCACATTATATAAAAAAAAGTTTGTTAAAAATAAACTATTATTTTTAATGTTTAAAAACACATAGCAATGGACATACAAGAATAATTTTATGTTAAGAATGATTCTTTTATAAAAATTAATTTTTATTTCTTTATCCAATCCTTTACAAGTAAGGGAGAAGACCTAGTATCCACCAGGGCTAACTTCGTGCAACCGTAGAATTTGAACCTTACGTCGAATCAAAAAAATAAATTATGGGTTATTTTTCACTCACTAGTTAAGTGTTTATAACTAAGGTTTTGGCTTGTGGGCAATTCGGTCGAATGCGGGAGTGTTTGATATGTGCGCAAGGGTCGAAAAGTCACCTTTTAGAGGTGTTGTCCAGTTGTCACCATGTAATGTCCTAGTATCTTCCCGCTATAATTTCAATCAATTATAACTATTTTATCATTCAAATCCACTCAAAATTCAATAGGTCTCATTTACTTTAGCACTTAAAGAGCAGCCATTGGTGTTTTTGTAATTATTTATTCAATAAAATAAAGTTTTTTAATGGATCAAAGTGAAAAAAAATTTGGGAGGTTAAGTGAGCATGGAGGTGACAGTAATTCAATGGGTGGTGGTAACTTGGGACTTCTCCCCTATTATTAATGACACTTTTATACAAATTAAATATACTTTAAATAAATTTTAAATATTTCTTTATTCTACATAATTTTATGTAAAAGATTTATTACTTTGAAAACAAGTAAATATATTTCCATATAAAAAATATTTTAAAATATTATATAGTAAAATATCCATAATATTAATACGACAATACGAGAAAGCTTATGGTGGGAAAAATAATGTCTTACAGTAAATAATTTTTTTAACTAGCTATATAGTCATGGTAAAGATTGAGAAGACTAGTAGCTTTGTGATCACATCAATATACAAAGACAAATTTTTTTGTCAAAGGATAATAAAAATAATAAAATTGAGAGATCTTTCTACACAAGTTGAAAAAGTGATATACCGAAAAACTTAATCATTTTATATGTAAACATACGTAAAAATAGAAAACTTAATCTTGAAAGGTTCAAGCTTCTTTAACAACTAACTTTCAAAATTTTACTTAGAGATTTATAGTTTTTGATAAAGGGTAAAATGGGTTTTACACCCGAAACCACAAAGTTTACAACATAAAATATAGGAAACAAAAGTCCAACAATAAACACCAGCTGCACAAAAGGTTAAGACCATAGCAAGCAACAGCCAACCGCAACAGACTAGAAAGGTCAAGCAAAAAGAGCCAGCAGAGCAGACCACAAAAAACCGGCTGCAATTAACCCAGAGTCTTAAGGATAGACTCCGTCTCCGCCTCCAAGTTTTGCATGTCATCGACTCCCTTATTAAAAATTTGAGATGCCAACATCCATCTCCTGGCTTTTATCCTTAGTTTCATCCAGATCCACCACCAGAGACCCCTGTTGGGCTCTGTCTAACTTCTCAGAGATTTATAGTTACTCTAAAAATATGAGCACATATGTTTGAGCTTACATACACAACCAGAGTATGAAAGTACACACAATTACATTTAAATGGTTCAGCTTTACACTCCAATAAATAATGGCAGAGCCATAAAATATCTAAATATAGTATACTCTATAAGAGTTTCAGAAAAGCTTGAAGGCAAAATAGACAAACAAAGTGACCTGCTGATCACAAAACAAGTAAACATACAAAAGCCCCAAATTGCCTTGATAAGATGAGAGGCAGGGCATCTATTAAGCAGGGCATCTATTATATAGAGAAGAGAACCAGATTTACAAGGGAGTTATGGCACACAACCATAATGACCAATAACTCAACCATAATACTAAATGCAAAACCTGAAAGTCAAGAAGGAATAGCTACAAACTTAATAAGCCCAATGGGAATTACAAATAAGTCAAGAAAGGCTGCTGCAGATGCTGTAGATCGATAGATGTTGATAAATGCTGTCAAAGCTGGGGAATCTCACAATTTCAATTTGATAACAAAGAAACTGGAAATGAATCGGAATCACTGGGGCGCATATAGAGGAGACGAGGAGTTAGGGGAACAGGAGTGGGAGTCGTAGGAGAGTATACCAATAAGCCGTCTATGCGTTTTACAATCTCTTTATTCCTCCTTATCCACCAGTGAGAAGGGATTTGAAGCTTTTCAATCAACAAGTCAGAGTACTTGTTCACCAGAGCTGGATCTCTTCCGGATGATTTAAAAGGTAGCTTCTTATTCCCTTGAAACCCATCAAGTATGTGGAGATAAACCTCTAAATTGTGGAAGCTGGCTGGATTATACGATCGCTTCAGCACTGGAGAGCTGCTACTGTCCAAAGTAATCGGGATTCCCACATGAACATATGTCCATGGAAGCCAATGCAGAAATCTGGTAAGCCATCCCATGTTCTCGTTGATAAAAACTCCAGGAACTCTGGGAACCAAGTCCCATGTATTTACCAAGCGCAACACTTTAACGCCGATCTCCTCCAAATGTTGAGAAAATGCTAGATTTCCTAAACGTGGAGAAGCAAAGGCAAAGACTGTGACAGGTATTGATCTCCTATCATTTTCTTCCATGACAATCTGCTTGATATCATATGCACATAGAGTTGCTAACGCAGCTCCCAAGCTATGTCCAGTGAACGTTATGCTCACATCTTCATCTTTGTACTCACTTAATAACCTTGTTATTTCTCTCACCACAATATCTCTTGCACTCAGTTCGGATCCCACAGAATCTCCATTTGCAGAATTATAACAGCTCAGAAATCCTTTCTCTATTTGAACACCTGGTTTAAAAGTTGTTTGTAAGTCGGGACATTTTATACTCTTAGATAAGGTGCCAGGCACTAATATATCTTTCAGATTTTGCATCCATTCTTGAGGTGTTTCAGTTCCCCTCCACGAAACAACTATGTCTCGTCTCCCCAATCTCTTTATCTCCTTTCGGTCTGTGCAAACAGCAATAAATCCCATCCATGCACCGCTGTCCCCAGATTTTGGTTTGAAGAACGACTTTAACACTGCAGTATTGGCGTAAATATATCTGGATACTTGATAGCCACGCCCAATTCTAAGCAATTCCAATCTACGCCCCAGCGAACTTCTGCTGCGTTTAGAATTCCCATAGTACTTGGAAGAATGAGTGTTGTCAAATGAATCATAGCACTGCTGTGCAAAATCACCATATCTGAGTATCTCTGCTTTGAGAAGTGGGTTGATGGGATCAAGCATGCCTTTCCAATCATCACTACCCTGAATAAATCTCCAAATATCTCCAATCTTGGCGTCGCTTGTCTCTTTTGCATATCCTTTTACTTGCTTAGTCGTTAGAGGTCCACTGCCCATAGCTAATGGAGATATTGCCATAGATTTTCTATGCCACTTATGATTTACTAAACAATAATGAAATTTATGCTCACAGCTTTGGGATATGAACCAAAAATGAAATTTATGGTCAGCACATTGCGATAAGGAACAAAAATGAAATATATGCTCAGACCTTTGTCCCTTTGGTATTTGCAGATTGTAATAATAGCCAAATGATAGAAATACAATACAGTGTGACGAATATATTGTAACAATATGCTAATCCACCCTACCATTCCAAACGAACTTTCTTGAAGACGGTCTTCAAAGTCTTCACAACCTCCGTTCTCAACTGCACTGAGTCAAAACATGTGGCTACTCTTGCAAGACCAGCGTACACGTTTCAGTTTACTATCTTGAAACAGTAGAGGGCGAAAATGAAAACACTAAAACACAAAGCCAACTGATGAAAACCTTTGTTTGTTGCGAAACAAATAAAGAATTGACGTGAATTCTCTCCCATTTCTATGGTGTAACTTCTCTCTCATTACTATGGACAATGAAGCTGGATTCATATATTTTTTTAATGATGGATAGTAAATATTTCGAATCAAAATTACATAAAAACAAAATATTGTAAAACTCAATCACATATCTACAAGTTGATGTAAAATTTTATAGATAAAAGAAACTTTGTGCAATCCTACAATGGGGAGGGGAAGGGTCTAAGGGTGATTTCTCCGTCTATAGTTTTTTTGTTTTTCTTAATCAATCAAAGTCATGTGGACAAAATCAATGAAAAGTTTCAATTAGGGGATTTTCTCACTTATATGTTAAAAAAGATGTCACAATCAGGTAGAGAAGTAGAAAATTGACCACATGGTAGGGGAGACCAATATTGATGTGTATGCTAAGAATAATTGTGGGAGTCACATCCAAAATTAAAACTATCGAGACGACCATATGAAGGGGAGACAACTTTGCTCAAAGGAGAATGTAGCACATGACCAAGGTCATACAAGAAAACCTTTACCCAATGCTTACTAATATTCTACAAATAGAAAACTTATACACCAAGTTTATTAACTTGGACTTGAATGTAAATATTACATCTCATTGATATTAAATTTTTCTAATATATACACCTATTGAGGGTGGGACATTGCAACAACAAGAGGAGGAAACACCAACAAATAGATGGATGGAATAGGTGCTAGAGAGAATGTTAAGAGATTGAAACAATTTTAGATTCTAGTGGCTGGTCAAAAATAATAGATGTATTTAATACAATGAATATTAGGTGGAACAAAAGAATAGGCTACTAGAAGATTATAGTTAACTAATATTTTAAAAGTTACTCCATGCCTCTAACCTAGAGCAATATTGCAATCACTTGTAGCAAAGGAAATACTAAATCTCCCTTAAGGTTTCCACAATAGTTAAATGAGATGTATCATAGGGCATAATAGACTATGCCTTATCCAACTTTAGATTAATCTACAAGAGGAGAGAAAAAAACCCTGGGATGCAATTGCTTGTGTTCCATTATTTATACTATATATTTTTTTACTATTTTAAAATTATTAGATTCCTAGTATATCATTATAGAGTTAAGGATTCTTGGTATCAATTTTAATCCTTGAGATGATTTTGGAGTTAGTTGTGAAGATGACGTGTTGTGAGCCATTTTTTCTATCTATAATAATTATCAAAATAATAGATTACATTCTAGTATTTGGATTATTTGAAAAATGGTGCTAGAATGGTTTTCATTATTTCAACATAAAAGAGAGGATACAAACATAGGAATATGTAACTTGAAATCAAATAATCTCTTTAAGAAGGAACCTTACCATTTTTACAACCCAATAGACAACTATTTCATATTTCTTTGTACATTTAAACTTAATATAAATATGTTAATTTCATTTTACTGAAATGTTACAATAAATATTTTAAAGATAAGTCTATCTTTCACTATCAAGTATGTCCAACAAAGATAAAAATTAAAATTGCTATAGACCAATAAAAGGTAGAAGATTAAACTTTGAAGGCGTTCACCATATCTACTTAGTAATAGTCTATGAGACATACCATAGGTGCAAAAATTAGTGATGAGACACTGCAAGTTTTTCTTTACATGAATGAAGGTGTCATCAACATTGAATTTGTGTTGTGCACTTCATTTTGAGAGAATAATGTCTAATAGATTCATTGATTATAAATGTTGTTGTTTTTGTTATGTTTAGTAAGTCACCAATATGAGAATTTAGGAGATCTAGGAGATGAAATGACAAGCACAATGAACAATATGCAACTATTGTGTTTAGATGACCCAAATGATAATGAATACAAAGTGTTGCATATGTAGGCAAGAAATGTGCAATCTACCTATGAGATGAATTGACAAGTGCCCCATTATGTGGTACAAATGAGTAGACAAATAATTGTACATATTTAAATAACAGTTACATATTGTTTTTCACTGAATTTACTCTTTTATAATTTTCTCTATAATAAACAATTTCCCCTCTTAGAATACATAAAAACTGAAGGGTTACAAATCTATATTAATTATTATTTATATTGCTTCTCATTGTTGATCATAGCACTTGTTATATAAGAATTGTTTGCACTTATTACTGTCCATATATTAATGACCAATTGAATTCCGGAGAACTGAATGGAAGTTATGATTTTATCCGAAGATGCGTAAAAATCTTCTTCACTTCTTCTATCGATCAATTAGTGAGGATAGAAGGTAGAGTCTTTGTTAACTGTGATTCCAACATTCAGAAAAGTTCACTTCAATAACTTGCCAATGAACATGGAATCTCTATAATTATTGTTGATGTTAACCCAAAGTCAACTGGCAACTCCCTCACGCCATTGTATGTTCCACGTGAGTTTGTAATTATGGAGAAAAACTAGGGTTTCGTGAAAAATATAACTCGCCATCAGTCGTCAAAAATCACTGCCGAAGTTACACTGGAAACGGTAATCTTATCTTTCTAAAAGATGAAGTATGTTCTGCAAAATATTGACGCGCATAGTTAAATAAAGTGCTATATTTATAAGTAGGCAACTTAAATTTGAAATACTATGACTAAAAGCAAGCGTCAACTGTCTTCTGGAGACGAATTATTCAACACATCTTTCCTAACGGCCCTTCAAAGTGATGAATCCAAACAAAAGTGACATTTTAGAAATAGTCGGTCTAAGTTGGCAGCCTTCCGGCCTTACAATAGAGATTAAATTACAGGGAAGGCCCATTTCCAACGCCATTATCTAAGAGCAAACTATTGCTTTACAAACACGCATATAACAGTTGATCTTTCTGCTAAAGCGGGCGAGGTCAGTCTTGAGGATCCCCACTTCCCTCAGAATTTTCAACAGGAGAACTGTAGCCCTCCCAGTGATGCGGAGTCAGTTAATTTTGGGGTCAATTCTGATTGTGACCCCCCTTTTGACTTCGTTGGAACTGCCAAGAGATGTTCTATGGACCAATTTAATTCTGCCAAATGGTTATTTTATGAAATCAGTGAGTTGAAGACCAAAAATCTGTCTCTTCATAGTAAGTTGGGGGAAATTGAAGCCAAAGTTGTGGGGCTAATTCAGCTCGAAGTGGAGAAGAATACTTTTGTGAAGGATAACATACAAAATGACAGCACTGTTGAAAATGATATTGATAAAATTAAAGGAACGATGAAAAAATTGCTGATCAGAACTGTAGAATTGCCAGACATAACTCTTTAATCATCAAAGCCATGACCGAAAGATTGGAGAAAACCCAGAAAAGAGCGCTGATTGTCGACCTTGATCAGGAGAAAGACCAAGATGAGAAAGTGGGGATCTCTAAGCGAACCAGATCAAGTATGAAAAGAAAAGCCTTGACTACCCCAAATATGACTCAGATTTTCATGGAGGGGGTCCAAGATATGGTGGACCTGGAAGAGGTTGCTAACGAGCTTCGGAAGTCTATGGATTAGCTGTGGCTGGGCCCAATTTTGTCTGTTTGCTGGCCGTCTGATGGCTTTTTTGCGGCTTTTTGTGGCTGTCTTTTTTAGCTAGTTTTTATCTCTATGGCAACCTTTTTGTCTTTTGGACCTCTGTTTTGGTCTTTGCTTGTAATGTTACTTTGTGGTTTCGGGTCCCTGTAAAACCCGTTTATCCCTTTTATCAAAAATAGTTGATCTTTTTCAACATATTCATCTTCTTTGCATGTGAAGTTATATTTGTTTTTTTCGCTTGTATTTCAGGCTCTCTCTAATCTTCTTTCCAACAATGGAAACTATCAAACATCCAACAAGGCTCTGTTTGGAATAATTGTCGGTGTTCATGGGATTGTGTGTTTTCTTTGCTAGTTGGTAGACACGTTCACAGACGCCTCTACTGGAAAAGCATATTATGGGATTACTATCTTCTTTTTATGAATATTTTTATTTTAGTTTATATTAAAATAAAAGTATAATATTAAAAAATTAGAATTAAACTATTAGTATTATAGGCCTTGAGATGAGAGAGTCTAATGTTTATCACTTTCCCTTTTTCTTCATGTGAAGATAAGATTAGACTCTATTAATAGTATTTTAAAAGAGATGAGAAGGTTTTATGTCGATCTATGAAAATAAAATCTATAGTATATATATATATATATATATATATGATGTATCAGATATGTAAAACAAAAAAAAGTAAAATTGGAAAGCAAATGGTGCATGGGAAAAGATATTTTCATGAGATTTTTATTATTTTTATATATGTATTTTTTTCTTTTATAAAATGTATTGTTCATTCAAATTAAAAAATGATATTCTTTGCTATCAAAGGTTTGTCAAATTCATCATTCGAATCTTTAATGGTGACCATTTTGTAATCATTTCACTCACAAAATTAGTTACTATGTAATTTGGACTTTCACATTAGTTTGTTAATCTATTTTATAAATTGAATCACATGATATTTTAGTGTGCTATTATCCATTTTTGTTAGTAGATTAATTTCTTTCTTTCTAGTTTGCATCTGAAGCCTTTATTTGCAAATCTAAAATTCTCAAACCTCTTACAAATTAATGATTATGCAAATTTATCTTTTCATTATTGTATTTATGTGTATCCCATTTTATATTTTGAATCCTATGCACAATAAGCCATATATAAATAAGAGGGTTTCATAATAAAAATTTCACCCTTTTATTTAGGATTTATTTCAATTTTCTTCTGCTCTTTTTCCATAAGTTTGAAGTAAATTCATAGAAGATCCTATCAAGAGGAGGATTCTAAAATCCTAGACGTTATTTTTCAAACCACATTCCACATTTGCAAAGCTTACCATGTTGATATGGGTTTACATTTAGATGCAAAATTTGAATGTCATTAGTTTCTTTCCAATTTCCTATTTAAATTAGTCTTTATGCTAAGTGCCAAATAGTAGGACTCTTCTACTATCTAGATATTCCACATACCCATATCCTCTTTGATTGACTCCCTCCTCACATTGATGTAATTCACCACTATCTGAGCTCCCTCTTGAATATTCCATGACATAGTTGTTAGCTGGTGGTACTCCTCACTACATTTATTTGTTGGCATGTTCCTCTATAGTGAATTATGTAAGTTCTTTAGTAGTTTCAACTAATATTTGGCTAGGATGAATAACGATTTCACCTTCTCCACCATTTGATCCCATTTTCCAATTCTTATCTTCTCTTTTTTGTTCCTTCATAACTTGAAATATTTTCACCATTTTATAGCATGACCTTTTAAAATTCACTCTCTAGGTCCCTGATTTCCTCATACTCAAAATACTCCTCTAAAACAATGATCCAATATGTAAGCTCCTTAAGATCCAAATTTTTAAAATGACTCAAAATTCCCATTTGTTCCTCTTATCAATGTCAATTATGGCCTTCAACATCTTCTCTTCCTTGTCCTCTTTTCTTCGACTATATTATATAGGATGTACCTCCAATTCCTCATCTCTCCTTAGCACTAGATTTGGGGTTTCTCTAGTTTTCTTTCTCAAATGTATTCATCTAATTCTATGTATCTTTCAACATTTCATATATATTCTCCACTTTGTTGAGCATATTGATAACACCTCATCCTTATTTTGATGGAATTTGAGCTTGATTAAAACTACCTTACGGTTAGTGATTTATCCATATCCATCACTTGTAAATGGCCTAATACTTGACACTTCTATTTACAAGCTTTACAAGCTTTAGATGGATTCCCCCAGCTTGACAAACCTTATTTAGTTCTTGTATAATAACAAATGATTTCAATGCACTTCATCTTATTTCACTTGTACCTTAGTTTGCATCAACACTCTCCACCCCTTTTATCAAAATTATTCTCAAAAATATATCAACTAGGTGCACTCACATGCACTCCAACTCTAATTTTTGATCCACCTTAGTCTGATAAAATTTGATATATTCATAGTAGGAGAGTCCATTCAATGACTATATATCCATCTACCCAAAATAAACGAAAAAGCATACATAACTCAATGACACAAGATATACCCATAAAACCCTCAAAGAGGGAAAATCTATCCTCTAAAATATTTTACTCAAAGTTTTAATTTTTCATAATGGGATACTTATATGCTAGGCTATATTCAATTCAATACACTTATCATGACATTTCAAATATAAGTACACAACAAAATAACCTTATATTTATATATTTTTCTAATGAAATCCACTATGCCACATTGTGATTTCACTCAAGATTGCACTCCATATCATACTTGTTGTTCTTCTCTAAATCTTCACCTCATAGCCTCACTTGGTTCCCATTCCACCTCTATGATCCCAAAATTAATTTATACATATTCTAATGAAATCCACTATTCCACATTGTGATTTCACTCAAGATAGCACTCCATATCATACTTTTTATTCTTGATTCACAATCTTCACCTCATAGTCTCACTTGTCTCCCATTCCACCTCTATGATCCCTTATTTACCTATTTATTCTATACTTATTTACTTCCTCTTCTCAATCCATAAGCCAACATATATAGCATCTAAATAATTTTTAAATAATCATCTTTAGCTACAAGATGGAGGAAATTCCAATGCCACGTGTAATGTGTTTTCAACCTAAGATAACAAACTTATAAATTCAAATGGTAAAATGATGGATATTCTCTACATGGTACACCACATATATCCTAATTAGCTAAAGAAATTATAGTAAATATTACTCTATTGACATAACTCCAAAATATAAATAATTACAATTATTCAAAACTATCCAACCATAAACACTTCCAATCTAATTTTATAATATTTCCCTCATCCAAATAATGTCAAATATTATAGTAAAATTATTCAACATTATCTCAAACTATTCTCAAAATTAAAAAATCTAACCTCAAACTATGGTGATATATGCTAATTTTGTCTATCACAAACTAGTAACCTCAAACTCATAAGGGGATGCACAACTAAACTAAACCATAAATATTAAAGTTTTATAAAATGATACAATATTAACACACCACTAAGGGATGCTCTTGCATCAAATTTTTTACAATTTCAAACATGGACCTTCAATTGTCTACATTTTTTTGATGATGTTTAGCCCTATCCTCATAATGTTATAATTATCTCAACTTGAAGATGGATCTTTTTCCTTTAGTAATGTGAAACAACAATATCTAGAGTCAAATACACTTGCACATCAAACCTCTTACAAAATTTATAAAATTGCATGCTTAAGTAAGTGAGTCCATATGGGTTCACCATGCTTAATAAATGAGAAAATATCCTCAAGGTTTCCATGGTAAAAAAAGTTACCTAGAAAAATGGGCTCAAAATGGACCCTATAAGTAGAGAAAAACATTTTATAGGTATTGAAACAATCCCGAAACCCTAAATACTGAGTTTCACCAAAGAAAACATATTAAGATCATAAAATCATTGATCATGTCATAAATAGTTAAAATGCATATAAATGAATAAAAGGGACATAACCATTAACACAAAAGGGTACTAAAATGGCCTTAGTCACACTTAACCAAGAGCAATTGATATAACTTGAATAATAAGTAGTCAACATCTCATTAACCTATGGTGTCAAGCATGATAGTGGGTGATCCTTGATAATCCTCTAGTACCTCCAAATTTCCTAGCCTATGAGTCATGTACATTCATTTCATGCACTAAACTCATCATGAATATCATAGCTAAAGCACAACAATATTAAAGTACACTAATTACACATCTACATGCACTTATAACTTGAAAGTACACTAAAGTCACAATCCATCACTATGTGCAAACAACCTTAATAGGTAAATCACACATTTCTCATATAGATCTATAAATTGAATAATAATTTATAAAACCCCACCACTGAAATATCATAAGAACATTAGTTTAATTAAATACTTAAATCTTGTAAAGTTTAAAATTCATTTTTACTTAGATATATCATTTTAAATAAACTCAATTTATATCTCATACTAGAAAAAAAAAAAAAGTATTACATTTTATCAAATGCATAATTTATTTCTCCACAGTTGTTCAATATGTATTAAGATTCTCATTTAACTAATCAACATATTCATTAGAGTTAGCAACATTTATATAATCGTTTACTATAGGAATCATAACAACTATATATAGTTAGCATGAAAATATTACATCATTAAGTATTAGTAAACACCATAAAAATAAATATAATCAGTCATCTAAATAAAATTTGAAAAATAAATTTAAGTAATTTTCATAAGTACAAGAATATATTCTTTCTCAAATGAGGTTATTAACATTGATACAATTCAATTTCATGTTATGGGATTCCCAAATGAGTGTAACCTAGTTGACCAAATATTGCTTTAAAGGGATACAATCATTATAGTTTATTATCAAGCTATAAATTTCATCTTATTCATAAAAGGAATCAACAACATCCAATAGGAGACATGTACCAAGGTATCATATTCATTTCCTCATTATAGACCATGAGAGTGAAATTCCAACCTCTATTGAGTGCCACCTTTGTCAATATTGACAACAAGAGTTCTCAAAGGTAGGGAAAGAGTCATATGAATATCTTATCCTACTCTAAGGGTTAAATAAAAGGTAAATTTAATGTTAAACTCCCTATGTTATACCACATAAGTGATGTGCAAAAATATGGAAGTATAAATAGTAAACCATAATCTATCCCAAAGTCATACCATAAACTTGTATAATAAAAACAAAATTTCTCTCTACCACTCAACTCTTCTAGGGAAAAAGTTAAGGAAACTATATTAATGTGTGTGATTGAGATGTTCTTAGAGCTAGTTGTGAAGATTATGTATTGTGAACCACTTTCGCTATCTATAATAAGACAATCAAAGTGTTAGACCCTCCTACATTCTAATCTATAAATTATTTGAAAAAATAATGTCACAATAGTTTTTATTATTTCAACTTCAATAAAAAAATATGAAAAAATATGTACAAGTAAAAATCAAATAATTTCACATAAAACTTGACAATTTTTAACAACTTAAGAGATTATAATAAAATAATTATTTTTACATTTAAATTTAATATATTTTTTTTTTTTTAAATGATATATTAAATAAAACTTTCAGATTCTAATATGTCAAAAAAATAATATCAAATAGTTATACATTTAAAATCGAATGTGTCCCAAAAAAATAATAGTAATATAAATTAGTTATTCATTTGATACTGAATATAGATCAGTAAAAGCCATAGATTGAGCTCGAAGGAATTCCCATATCTCCTGACTAATAGTCTAATGGGCATAAATAAATTACTTTATCCATCTCAGTGATAATACATGTGCTATATTTAAAAGGCAGTCAACATAAGATGGAAATACTAGGAATGAAAGCAAGCGGCAACTGCCCTTCAGCGCGAGAAACATTTCAACACATCTTTCCTAACTGCCCTTCAAAATCACGAATGAAAACAAAAGTCTAAGTTGACCACCCGCCGGCTGTGCAATAGAGATTACATAACAGACCATTCCATTTCCCAAACCATTATATAAGAACAAACCATTGCTTTACAAACACAGATAAATCAATTGATCTTCTTCAGCATATATATCTTCTTTTCAAGTGAATTTCGGCATCAGTATTGGTGTATCAAGAAGAAGAATAGGGCAATCTGATAGCAAGGTGAAGTCCATCGAGGAAGGAAAGACAGAATCTGCTACATCTTCTTCAACCGACACAACTACTACCAAGGTCGTGAATTCCACATTATCCTCTGCATCAAGCATTGCAAAGATATTGCCCACTGGAATATTGTTTGTATTCCGGGCCCTCTCAAATCTTCTTGCCAACAATGGAGACTGTGAAACATCCAACAAGGTTGTGGTTGGAATAGCTGTGGGCATTCTTGGGATTGCGTGTTTTATTTTGTCATTGGTAGACACCTTCACAGACGCTTCGACTGGCAAAGTGTACTATGGGATTGCTACCTTTAATGGTTTAGCCACTGGTAGTAAAATCAAGCCTTCTAATGAATCAAATTATAAGCTCAAATTGAAGGACTTGTTCCATTCTGCTTTGGCGGTTCTAGTGTTTACTGTGATGGCCCTCACAGATCAAAACATTGTGCAGTGTTTGTATCCCTCTGCTGAAAGCAATATAAAGAAGATGTATAAGGCTCTACCTGTTGTTGTCAGTACAGTGAGAAGTGCGTTATTAGTTGTGTTTCCTTCCAAACGCCAGGGAATCAGCAGTCCCGCTAGCGCTACAACTACTACAACAACGTGAGGTCAAGCAACGTTCGTTGGTTATAGTATTTAGGCTGTTCTATTCGCATTGAAATTTATCAGAGAATTTCTGAACAAAAGAATTTTACATAGCTTGTGTTCTCCTGAATTACTTCATTAATAACATGAAATATTATATGACACACAACATCAAATTTAGTGTATGAGGTCGGGATCACATTCCAGGTAAATTTGACAGAATGGATATTCCTTAGTCTTTGGTTCTTAATTGAAGAGGTTCAGTCCAAAAAGACTAGGATAGCTACAAATAATTTGTGAATGACCTCCATAAAAGAAAGTTAAAAAATTAATGTATCTTTTAAAAATAAGAGCACACATTTGAAGAAAACCATGCCAACTTGAATGATTTTCAATTACAATACCAAAAGTCATTACATAATTGTGTAGCCATTTCAATTTCCTACAGTTAGCATCACAAAAATGGTTTGATTACACGCTTGATCGACTATTAGCACATTATTTGGAGTCTGCTAGAGACATTTGTCAAAATGATCTATTGTGCCATTGGTTATTCTCACCAGCTCAACATCAAAGCTAACAAATGTTCCACCATTTAAACAATATGTACACAAGATGATTTAATAATGAGGATTTCACCATTTTAATTATGATTTGTAAAGATTCCCATGTTGATGTGGGTTTCCATTAAGGTACAAATTTATATGTTATTATTTATTTTCTCCTATTCTCCTTCATGATTCTAGCTCTCTTCCAATTTTCTATTTAAATTATTCTCTATAGTGACTATCAATTAGTAGGCCTCTTCTACTATCTACCTTTTTCACATACCCAAATCCTCCTTGATGGACTTCCTCATCCCATTGATGTAATCTACCACCATGTTAATTCCCTCTTGAAGATTCTATGATCTAATTGTTCGCTAGTAGTATTCTTCACTATATCCATTAACTAATATATTCCACCATGATGAATTGTGTAATTTCTTTAGTAGTTTCAACAAATGTTAGCTATGATGAATAATCATTTCAACTTCTCCACCATTTGATCCCACTTTCTAATGTTCATCTTCCCTTTATTGTTACTCTGTAACTAGGCATAATTTTATTATAGTGGAGTACAAACTTTTAAAATTTACCCTATAAGGGTCCATGATGTCCTCATACTCAAAATGCTCATATAGATCAATGATCCAATCTATCAACTCCTTAGGATCCAAATTTCTAAAATAGTTTTGAATTTCCACTTTGGGCCTCTTTTCAATGTCAATTATGGCCTTCAACAGGTTATCTCCATTTTCCTCCTTTCTTTCACTAGATTGTATAGGATCTACCTTAAATTCCTCATTATTCTCCTTAGCTCTAGGGCTAGGGTTCCTCTAGCAGTTTTTCTCAAATGTATCCACCTAATTTTGCATCTTTCAACATTACATATATTTCCTCCACTTTATTGAGAATATTTATAACACCTCACCCTTTTCTTGATAGCATCTTGAATTTATTAAAACTACCTTTGTGCTAGTGATCTATTTATATTCATCAATTATCAACTACCTCATAGTTGACACTTTGATTTATTACCCTTAGGTTGATTACCTTGACTTAACAAACCTTCTTCAATTATTACATAGTAATAAATGATCATTATTCACTTCCTCTTATTTTACTTTCAACTTAATTTACATCAACACTATCCACTTGTTTTTATCAAACTCATTTTAAAAGACTACACCAATTAGATGTGCTCACATCCACACTAGCATTCCAACTCTAATCTATGATCCACCTCACTTTAATACAATTTTATGTAGTCATAGTAGGAGGGTCAATTGAAGGTCTATATCTAAAGTTATAATTTTCTGCAATGGCCTACATATATGATAGGAAATAGTCATTTTATTACACTTACTTTGATATTTCAAGCATAATTACACTATTTCAAGAATAAACTTATATTTACACACTTTGTCTAATGAAATCCACTATACCACATTATGATTTCACTCAAATTACTTCATATCATAATCGCTGTCCCTAACTCGCAACATTCACCTCAAAACTCAAATATCACCTTGCTTTCATTCTACCTTTATGATCCCTTCTTTACCTCTTTCTTCCACGATTCTTCACTTCCTTTTCTCAATCCATAACCAAAAATATAAAGAATCTACATGATTTTCAATTGAATTAGTTTAGCTACAAGATGGGGAAAATTCTAATAAATGTAATGTGTTTCCAACTTGAGGCTAAAAAATCATAAATTTAAATAATAAAATGATCCAGAGATTTTTCATATTGTACACATTCATCCTTCCAAGTTAAAGAAATTATTATAAGTATTCATCTATTGGCATGAAGTTGGAATAACTTACCACAAATATAAATAATAACAATTATGTACAAATGTCAATTTACAAACACTCTCAAGCACACCCTTTCATAAAACATTTTCAAATCTCAGCGAAGGGTTCTGAATGTTTTGAAATCTCTGTGAAATATGTGGGAAGGTTATGAAATATTTGTTTCATGTTTATATTTAAATGATTAGTTTTATATATACACTTCGTGTATATATGTTGATTGATGTTACTGTGAGTATATGTGTATTGTTGATGTTGCACACGTATGCTATGATATATATGGTGGTTGATTACTTGCATGTATAAAACTCATCAATTAAACATAAGAACATAATGAAGAACTCACATAAGACAAGAGCCTCAAACCCATAACCAAAATCAAAACATTTACGAACAAGATCATAACATCTTCAAAATCATACTTAAATAAGGGTAAGGATAACTTATCATTTCCCAAACTATTAACTCGATTTCACTAAACTAGAGGTGAGTGTGTGAAAGCTCAGTTATATATATATGGTGGTTAATTACTCACATATTATAGTATATGTGTGGGACATCGACAATAAATGTATATTCATAGTAACATCGATTGACATATATACATGAAGTGTATATATTAAACTCATTGATTAAATATAAACACATAATGAAGAACTCACATAAGACAAGAGCGTCAAACACAACTTGAATCAAAAAATTCATGGAAAAGATTATAACGTCTTCTAAATCATACTTAAACAAGGCTAAGGATAACTTACCATTTCCTAAACTATTGACTCAATTTCACTAAACTAGAGGTGAGTGTGTGAAATCTTAGTTAGGCCTTATTAATGGTTACCATACCAAGCCCTTCTCTTGAGTGATACTTCCCCTCTCTTCTAGAGGCTTCAAGCTGTTATTGCATCCAACTTAGTACATTGCAATAGTAGTTAGCTGATCACAATATAATCATTTGCATCCTATAACATTTGCATCGACAAAGCATTAGAATATCCACATTACCATACATTTACTTTCATCGCATTTCATCAAAATTAACATATCACTCCTTTAAAATAAATATCATCTTAATGCATATTTTAATATTTCTTTCTCCTTCTAAGCATATTAAAGTCACAATTTTCATTTATCAACATTTTTACTCATCAAGCAACCTGGTTTGTTCTCATCAACAATTTGTGGATGATACTATGTTATTGGGTAAAGCCTCGGTCTTAGAATGTAAAACTTTGAAATATTTGCTCGATAAATATGGGAGAGTGTCTGGACAGTTGATTAATAATAATAAAAGCTATCTTTTCTTCTTCAACACCCTGGCTCACAGACATACCAAAATTGCCAGAATCCTTAGTTGTAGGGTGGACTCCTTGCCTGCCACCTATCTTGGCTTACCCTTAAGCCTTAAACCCCCTAAATCATTTTGGATTTCATTGGTCGAGAGGTTTAGCAAGAAGCTTGCTGGTTGGAAAGGAGCTTTGTTAAGTAAAGCGGGTAAATTTCAACTCCTCAAAGCTTCTCTTCAGAATTTTCTGATCTATGCTCTGAGCCTCTTTAAGATTCTTGCTAAGTTGCGAATGCCATAGAAAAGATTCAAACAATATTTCTTTGGTCGAGTGTCAAAGATAAGAAAAGAATAGGTCTTTGATTGGATGGGATCTAGTGTGTAGACCAAAAAAGGCCAGAGGATTAGGTCTTAGAAGAATCAAAATGGTTAACAAGATCCTTCTAGCAAAACAAATATGGAAAATTTTCTCATCTTCAGGCAAATGGACTGATATCCTAGCTAGCAAATATTTAGAGAGCAATTGTTCTCTTATAAAACGAAAGGAATCCCATCTTCTTCCTAGAGGTTCAACCTGTTGGAATAACCTGATCAATGGGAAAAATATTGTAGATTCTGGAACTAGTTGGCAAGTGAGAAGCAGAAACCAAACTAGATTCTAGGAGGATAAATGGCTGTTCAAGGAGCCCCTTATAAAAATTGACCCCTTTAGTGGATGGGATGATAACTGCAAAGCTCGCTTCGGTTCTTACGTGAAAGACTATAGTGTGAATGGAAAATGTGTGGATATGTGTCTTGTTAGTCAGGCTCTTGCTCCTATTCAATGTTCTTTGTTGGTTGTTAGACTTTGCTCTAATCAGTTGGAATTTCATCTTGTCTGGACTGATGAACCCTTAGGAAACTATTCTGTTTCATCTTCCTTTGCTAGGATTACTTATTCCCAGGGTCCTCCTCCCTTCTGGTCGAAGGATTGGGTCAAACATTTGGTCCCTAAAATCAACATTTTTTTTTTTGGATCCTTCTCCAAAATAAGGTGCTCACTATTGATAATCTTTGCAAATGTGGCTTTCAAATACCTAATAGATGTTTTCTTTGTAAGATGGAGGCAGATTTAGTGCGTCATATGTTCCTTCATTGTCCTTTTGCTACCTCAATCTGGGAAAAAATAATCAGCTATTGGCAACTTTCTTGGGTTTTTCCCTCGTCTATTGAAGATTTCTTCATTCAATGGAAAGCTCTGACTCACAATTTTGTTCTCCAAATTTTATGGGATTTCTCTTTCCCTCATGTTTCTTGGGGTCTCTGGAAAGAATGTAACAACAAAATTTACAGAGATAAAGAAGCTCCAGTGGACATTGTTTTTGATAAAATAATCAGATTTTTGAAAGAAAATGGCAATGCTATTCCTCAGAAGGTTAGCAATTCTGAGAAAGTGGCTCATTTGTCCTATGATCTTATAGTTGCCAAGGAATGGAATATGAATCTTGATTTTCCTTGTGCCCCTAAAAAAGCTAAGAAGGATAGGGAGGGTGTCCGCTAGTTTTTTCTGCCTAATGGATGGGTCAAAGCTAACTTCGATGGAGCGGCTAAAGGTAATCCAAGGGTGGCAGGTTGTGGTGGAGTCATAAGGGACTCCTTTGGAAACTTTCTAGGTGCGACGACCACTCCTCTTGGTTCCCAAACCAATCAGCTTACCGAGGCTGCTGGCGCTTTTCATATAATAAAGTTGGCCCATAGTCTTAATTTTAAAAACCTTTGGCTTGAAGGTGATTCCAAAAAGATTATTGATTGTCTCCTTGGCAAGTCCCCCCCCCCTCGTGGACTATGAAGTCATGGATTGATGATGCCAGCTCGATTCTTGCTAAGTTTGACAATATAAAGATTTCTCATGCCTATAGAGAAGCCAATGTTGTTGCAATTTTTTTTGCTAATGAAGGGGTTAGGAGTAATGATCAGAGCACTTGGCTAAATTTTAGTGATCTAAGTGTTAATGTCCGTGCTTTATTGAGTTATGATGAATCACATGGGCAAGATGCATGTCATTTCTTTAATGAGGACATAATGGAGTTATCACATCACAATCATTAGATTGTATGGGACCTAGCTTAGTTGCTTAGTCTGCAAGGTGTCCTGGCACACTTTGTGGGTTCTTAGATTTGGCAGGACCAGTTCTAGTAAATATTTCATCTCTGTCTGCCCCACTGTGGTTGCCAAGATGGGTGGAGATAGGAAAAGAACTAAGCCGGACAACTATGAGATGCCCAGGAGAAATGCTAAGGCTTGGAATAAAGTTAAAAGTGGAGGGTTACTTCCTTTCCTGAAGAAA
>VDFB02285922.1:0-39732 GCA_007258455.2 Sequoia sempervirens
ACTTCATGCCGAGAACTATATCAGTTCCTCCCATGTTCACAACATAAAAATCTGCCTTAAACTCATAGTTATTGAGTTTCAAAGGCAAGTCTGGAATCATCCTCTTGCAGGTGAGAGTGTATCCATCAGCAACCTTGACTCGAATGCCTTCAAACTGCTGAGTTTGAATTCCTCTTTTCTCCACTAAACGTGAGTCAATAAAATTGTGAGTTGCACCTGTATCTAAAAGAGATATGACTCTTTGACCAGCCAAGACCCCGCGGAGTCTAAAAGATCCCTCTCTCTGCATGCTGGATAAATGAGCCTCCTTTAACTCAGTTTCTACTACAATTTCAGCCTCATCTTCTGATTCTTCTCCATCTGTATCATAAATTGGAGCTTGCTGATCAGAAAAATCAGTCACTTCTTCTCCCTCATAAAACCACTCCATGTTCCTATTTTGCCCTTTAGGTTTGAGGGGGCAATCATGATTTTGGTCATAAGGGCCCTTGCAGTAAAAACAAAGTCTCCTCCTACGAAGATCATTCATGGTTTCTCGATCCAAAGGTGCTGTATATTTCTTCTTATGATCAGCATTATCAGCTTTTTTTTGGATCAGATTTATGTTCATAAGAAGTAGAAGGTTTGGTGCCAAATTGCTTTCGAGGAGTAGTGAGCTCCATGCTGCGAGCTTTCCTCATGGTTTCTTGTAATGTAGGGGGATCAAATGCCTTGATCCATCCTTTCATAGGCTCGAAAAGTCCCTCAATGAAGAGTATGATCAGCCTCCTTTCAGAGATGCCTGTAACCATAACTGACAATTTCTGAAACTCTCCAATATATGACTCCAAACTACCTAGCTGTTTCAGCTGTGCTAGGTCTCTAAAAAATAGCTCAGGATCACGTTTGTCAAACCTCTCTACCAGTCTATCTGTGAACTCCTGGTATGAAGTAATCTGATCATGGTGAAGAGTAGCCATGCCATGAATCCACCAATCATGAGCTACGCCATCAAGGTGAAGTGCTGCAAATCGAATAGCATCTTCCTCGGGCATGGGACATAGAGTCAAGAATGTATCTAACTTGCTGATCCAAGCACGTGCTGTAACTCTACCACTGCCATCATAGTTCGCCAAGGTGAGTTTATTGGTAGCCTGTCTAAGATCACTGTGCTTGTACCAAGGCCTCCTGTCATTCCTATTTCTGTTATGTTCTCTCCTCTGGCTCATGAATCTATCAAAGTTAAGGTGCTCCTTAACTCTAGGTGGCAATGCGTCCCATTCATCATGCATAACCATGATGTTATCTGCAAAATTAATCTCACCACCCTGTTCAACCTCTTCCTCATCCTCTGTATCATTCCTGGTGAAGGTAGGGCATGTTGCTCTCACAAAAGTGCGAGCTGGAACAATAGGTCTATGAGGTGCGCCATGGATACTGCCCTCATGATCATGCCCTGGATGCTGGCCTCTCTGAAGTGTTAAGTTCTCTACATTTGTGCTGAGTTGCTGGAGAATATTTGCTACCTGTTCTTGACCTGCAACCATACCTCTTAGCACATCTCTAGCTTCTATATCCTCTTTGTTCATATGAGAACTTTCTCCTTCCCTGTTAGCCATATTATCCAAGTCTATTTCCTCCTCCTGTTCGTCAAATGGAAATGATGGAAAAGGATTATGATCACCTCTTTGATTTCTAGGGCCCCCACGAGAGTAGAACTTGTCAAAACCCTCCTGGTGTGACTTCATAAATTTTTTCAAATCCCACAAGCTGGCAGGATCAGAGCTCTGATACCACTGTGATGAGCCTTGCTAGCTCACTGCTCAAACCCCTGTCTTTTTCTTAAGTCTATTTGTGTTTTTTAGTTTTTTAGAGAAATTTTGTAGACAGAAGAGAAGGGGCGCATCATATAAAAGCTCACAGAATGAAAACTTGAGCAAATTTAATCAAACTGAAATTGTAGAAGGTGTTTATTATCATCAACAATGGATTTAAAACATACAAACATACCCGAAAGCCTCCAGATTTTTTAAATAAGAAATCCGACCAGCATAGTGAAGAACTGACGAAAACTGGAGTAGAGAGTTACAGATTGCAAAGTTTATTTTGAAACTGAAGCTAGAGAGAAGTATAGGTAGGGCGCCCAAGTTCATGAAGAGAGATCCTCAGAAAGAAGACGTTTCTCCAAAAAGCCAAAAAAAACCTTCCTTGCAAGTGCCACGCCCTTTCAAACAAAAAGCATCAAAAACCATCTCTGAAGGTACACCCAAACAGCCATGAAGTCTGCCATGGTGAAGGAAGAACAGCAACTAATAAACCCTCTGTTTTTGATGAAGAACACTACAAAAATCTGTTGAAGCACTGCAGAACTTCTGAAATGAAGCTCTCTCAATCTGCACTAATTCAGCTGATCTTTCACAACTTCACAAGTGCTCACACTGAAGAGATTTCGTTCTCCAATGGTGGATTTGCTGCAAACCTGATCACAGGCTGAAAGCAAGGGAAAAAACCTCCAAGGCAAAGTTGAAATATTCAAAAAGATGAGTTTCTCATTGCCCAAACTCCTTATAAAGCAAAGGAGGTGAAAACCTAAGAAAGCCGTACCTTTTAGGTTTTTAGATCATTTAAATTTATGGAAATAAACTTAAGTCACTTTCCATAGTCTCCCTTTTGATTTTTGGCGCCTCCTTTAAGTGAATAAAAGATATAACATTAAAATATTCACTTTAGCCTTAATTTAAGTGAAATAAGAATTATAAAGTCAATTTGACTTTATAAAAAGACTTTAAGTTAAAAATTAACTTAAATCACTTAAGTAAGCCTATCTCCCTCAATTCTCAACAGAATTCAATGCCGTCAGAAGCAAAGAAACTCCTGTACTGCCAAGGCCTGCAATGAGCCTATCCACGATCTCAGAAAATGAAAATGACCGAACTCTCCAGAAGGTACCACTGACCCTCTAACCGATCTAGTTAGCCCACAAGGGTCCAAGAAAAGGGCTAACACACTGCATCAGGTGACTGACTAGAGTGGGGACATCACAGTCCGCCCTCCCTGAATTTGCTTGTCCGCAAGCAAACTCAAAGCTGGATGCTGTAAAACACTGTCACCCTCCCAAGTCGCATCCTCTGCTGGTAGATCCTTCCACTTCACCAAGTATTCCCTGATAACCCTTCTTCGAAGATGACGCTCTCTAGAATCCAGAATGGCCTCAGGAACCAATATCAACTTCCCCTCATCATCCAGGGGTGGTAAATCAATAGAAGGAATCACATGTGGTCCCAATGCCTTTTTGAGGCGTGAAACATGGAACACATTGTGAACCTTGCTGTCCATCGGAAGATCTAACTCATAAGCCACTTCACCGACCCGTCTGACAACTCTGAATGGTCCATAGTAACGTGGCTTAAGTTTCTCTGCGCCCTTCTTACGAAGGGTGGACTGCCTATAAGGCTGGAGCATCAAATACACCAAATCATCGATCTCGAAAGATCGCTCCACTCGCCTCTGATCAGCATATTGCTTTTGCTGATTCTGAGCTTTCTGTATATTCTCTCTGAGTGCTCTCATAATATCCTGGTTCTCTTGCAATAGATCACCAGCACTAGGTACTCTACTGTCACTCAGTAACAAGTCTAGAAAGCTTGGAGCATCATATCCATATAAGGCTCGGTAAGGGGTCATCTGAATGCTCATGTGATGAGTGGTATTGTAGCAATACTCACAAAGGTATAACCATCTCACCCATGCCTTCTGCTGCCCTGAACTGTAATTCCGTAAGTATCCCTCCACCCATTTGTTGACTATCTCAGTCTGCCCATCTGTCTGGGGGTGGTAGCTAGTACTCGGAGTGAGTTCTGTCCCGCAAAGCTTGAATAACTCCTGCCAGAAGTTACTCATAAACCTGTTGTCCCTATCACTGACTATACTCCGAGGCAAACCATGCAACCTGAATACCTCACGAAAGAACAAATCTGCCACCTGAGTAGCTGTGTGCGTAGTAGTGATTGAGAAGAAATGAGCATACTTCGTCAATCGATCTACCACCACAAAAATGTTGTCTTTCCCTTGAGCCTTCGGCAAGCCCGTAATGAAGTCCATAGACAAGCATTCCCACTTCCTCTCAGGGATAGGAAGCGGCTGGAGTAATCCTGCAGGGTATGTGTGTTCTTGCTTGTTCTGCTGACAAACAAGGCATTCCCTGACATACTGGAGAACAAAGGATTTGAGACCCTTCCAAGAGAATCTTTCCCGTACCTGCCTATAGGTCTTAAAGTACCCGGGATGTCCTGCCATAGGTGCATCATGAAATGATCTCAAAACTTGGTTCCTCATCTCTGAATCTGGAACTAGAAATATCCTCCCTTTGTAAATGATAAGATCATCTACAAGTGAGTATCTGGCATCCTGTACTGTTCCATCCACTATGCTAGAAGCCCACGGGTTCTTAGCATACTCAACTACAATCATATGTCTCCAGTCCTCTGAAATCTGTGTAATGGAGCTCAAGTGAGGACGGCGAGATAATGCATCAGCAACTACATTCTGAGTACCCTTGACATAGGAGATGTCAAAATCATAGGACTGAAGTTTGCTGACCCATTTTTGTTGTCTTTCATTTAAATCCCGCTGTCCAAGGAAGTGTTTCAGACTATTATGATCGGTTTTAACACAGAATTTACTACCAATCAAGTATTGCCTGAACTTTGCCATGGCATGCATGATAGCCAACATCTCCTTGTCATAGATGCTAAAGCTCCTCTCAGGACCTCTCAGCTTCCTGCTCTCAAAAGCTATAGGATGACGATCCTGCATAATGACTGCACCAATTCCCTCACCACTGGCATCACAATGTAACTCAAAGGGTTTGGTGAAATCCGGCAAAGCCAACACTGGACATGAAGTCATGAGAAGTTTGAACTTCTCAAAGCACGCCTGTGCTAATGGTGTCCACACAAATGCACCCTTCTTAGTCAAATCAGTTAGTGGCGCAGCATGCCGCGAGAATCCACTAACGAACCGACGATAGAAGGCACATAATCCTACAAATCCCCTGAGCTGTGTCAATGTCTCAGGTGTAGGCCAATCAATGATAGCTCGAACCTTCTCTGGATCCATGCTAACTCCCTCACTGCTGATAATGTGACCCAAATACAAAAGCTCGCCATGCCCAACGCACACTTGGACTCCTTGGCGTACAAGGACTCCCTGTCAAGTATGCTCAAAACCTCATCTAGGTGAACCATGTGTTCTTCCCATGATCTGCTGTAAACTAGAATGTCATCGAAGAACACCAACACATGTTTCCTCAGTTGAGGATGGAAAACCCTGTTCATAGTGGACTGAAATGTGGCTGGAGCATTGGTTAAACCGAAAGGCATAACCAAGAAATCAAAGTGTCCACAGTGACATCTGAATGCGGTTTTCTCTATGTCCTCCTCTCGGACTCTGATCTGATGATAACCTGTCCTTAAATCAATCTTTGAGAAGTAGCAAGCTCCATGAAGCTCATCTATCAACTCATCAATCCGCGGAATAGGATATCTGTTCTTTATAGTTCTCCTGTTAAGCATTCTATAATCAATACACATTCTGAGTGTACCATCCTTTTTCTTCACCAAAACAACTGATGAAGCAAAGGGTGACTTACTCGGCCTAATGTGCCCCATAGCCAAAAGTTCTTTGATGGTCTTCTCAATTTCATCTTTCAAGCGTTTGGGGTGCCGATAAGGAGTGATCATGATAGGTTTTGTGCCCTCATCCAGCTCTATGATATGCTCAATACCTCTATCAGGAGGTCTACCTGGTGGGATTGCACTGAAAACCTTGGTATGTTTGGTTCTGAGTTCCTGTACATCTGGATGGTAAGAAGAAACTTGCTGATCCAAATGTGAAGGCATTAACTTGCATTCAGCTACCCAATCTACCATGTCATGACGAACCAAACGTTCCATTCTTTTGAGTGAAATTTCTTTCACATTGCTGTCCTTGATGGCTTTTAGAACATGTTTTGTGCCATCAACTTTGAATTTCATCTCCATGTCGTTCAAATTAAGTGTGAACTCTCCTATAGCATGAAGCCACTTCATGCCGAGAACTATATCAGTTCCTCCCATGTTCACAACATAAAAATCTGCCTTAAACTCATAGTTATTGAGTTTCAAAGGCAAGTCTGGAACCATCCTCTCGCAAGTGAGAGTGTATCCATCAGCAACCTTGACTCGAATGCCTTCAAACTGCTGAGTTTGAATTCCTCTTTTCTCCACCAAACGTGAGTCAATGAAATTGTGAGTTGCACCTGTATCTAAAAGAGATATGACTCTTTGACCAGCCAAGACCCCACGGAGTCTAAAAGATCCCTCTCTCTGCATGCTGGATAAATGAGCCTCCTTTAACTCAGTTTCTACTACAATTTCAGCCTCATCTTCTGATTCTTCTCCATCTGTATCATAAATTGGAGCTTGCTGATCAGAAAAATCAGTCACTTCTTCTCCCTCATAAAACCACTCCATGTTCCTGTTTTGCCCTTTAGGTTTGAGGGGGCAATCATGATTTTGGTCATAAGGGCCCTTGCAGTAAAAACAAAGTCTCCTCCTACGAAGATCATTCATGGTTTCTCGATCCAAAGGTGCTATATATTTCTTCTTATGATCAACATTATCAGCTTTTTTCGGATCAGATTTATGTTCATAAGAAGTAGAAGGTTTGGTGCCAAATTGCTTTCGAGGAGTAGTGAGCTCCATGCTGCGAGCTTTCCTCATGGTTTCTTGTAATGTAGGGGGATCAAATGCCTTGATCCATCCTTTCATAGGCTCGAAAAGTCCCTCAATGAAGAGTATGATCAACCTCCTTTCAGAGATGCCTGTAACCATAACTGACAATTTCTGAAACTCTCCAATAAATGACTCCAAACTACCTAGCTGTTTCAGCTGTGCTAGGTCTCTAAAAAATAGCTCAGGATCACGTTTGTCAAACCTCTCTACCAGTCTATCTGTGAACTCCTGGTATGAAGTAATCTGATCATGGTGAAGAGTAGCCATGCCATGAATCCACCAATCATGAGCTACGCCATCAAGGTGAAGTGCTGCAAATCGAATAGCATCTTCCTCGGGCATGGGACATAGAGTCAAGAATGTATCTAACTTGCTGATCCAAGCACGTGCTGTAACTCTACCACTGCCATCATAGTTCGCCAAGGTGAGTTTATTGGTAGCCTGTCTAAGATCACTGTGCTTGTACCAAGGCCTCCTGTCATTCCTATTTCTGTTATGTTCTCTCCTCTGGCTCATGAATCTATCAAAGTTAAGGTGCTCCTTAACTCTAGGTGGCAATGCGTCCCATTCATCATGCATAACCATGATGTTATCTGCAAAATTAATCTCACCACCCTGTTCAACCTCTTCCTCATCCTCTGTATCATTCCTGGTGAAGGTAGGGCATGTTGCTCTCACAAAAGTGCGAGCTGGAACAATAGGTATATGAGGTGCGCCATGGATACTGCCCTCATGATCATGCCCTGGATGCTGGCCTCTCTGAAGTGTTAAGTTCTCTACATTTGTGCTGAGTTGCTGGAGAATATTTGCTACCTGTTCTTGACCTGCAACCATACCTCTTAGCACATCTCTAGCTTCTATATCCTCTTTGTTCATATGAGAACTTTCTCCTTCCCTGTTAGCCATATTATCCAAGTCTATTTCCTCCTCCTGTTCGTCAAATGGAAATGATGGAAAAGGATTATGATCACCTCTTTGATTTCTAGGGCCCCCACGAGAGTAGAACTTGTCAAAACCCTCCTGGTGTGACTTCATAAATTTTTTCAAATCCCACAAGCTGGCAGGATCAGAGCTCTGATACCACTGTGATGAGCCTTGCTAGCTCACTGCTCAAACCCCTGTCTTTTTCTTAAGTCTATTTGTGTTTTTTAGTTTTTTAGAGAAATTTTGTAGACAGAAGAGAAGGGGCGCATCATATAAAAGCTCACAGAATGAAAACTTGAGCAAATTTAATCAAACTGAAATTGTAGAAGGTGTTTATTATCATCAACAATGGATTTAAAACATACAAACATACCCGAAAGCCTCCAGATTTTTTAAATAAGAAATCCGACCAGCATAGTGAAGAACTGACGAAAACTGGAGTAGAGAGTTACAGATTGCAAAGTTTATTTTGAAACTGAAGCCAGAGAGAAGTATAGGTAGGGCGCCCAAGTTCATGAAGAGAGATCCTCAGAAAGAAGACGTTTCTCCAAAAAGCCAAAAAAAACCTTCCTTGCAAGTGCCACGCCCTTTCAAACAAAAAGCACCAAAAACCATCTCTGAAGGTGTGCCCAAACAGCCATGAAGTCTGCCATGGTGAAGGAAGAACAGCAACTAATAAACCCTCTGTTTTTGATGAAGAACACTACAAAAATCTGTTGAAGCACTGCAAAACTTCTGAAATGAAGCTCTCTCAATCTGCACTAATTCAGCTGATCTCTCACAACTTCACAAGTGCTCACACTGAAGAGATTTCGTTCTCCAATGGTGGATTTGCTGCAAACCTGATCACAGGCTGAAAGCAAGGGAAAAAACCTCCAAGGCAAAGTTGAAATATTCAAAAAGATGAGTTTCTCATTGCCCAAACTCCTTATAAAGCAAAGGAGGTGAAAACCTAAGAAAGCCGTACCTTTTAGGTTTTTAGATCATTTAAATTTATGGAAATAAACTTAAGTCACTTTCCATAGTCTCCCTTTTGATTTTTGGCGCCTCCTTTAAGTGAATAAAAGATATAACATTAAAATATTCACTTTAGCCTTAATTTAAGTGAAATAAGAATTATAAAGTCAATTTGACTTTATAAAAAGACTTTAAGTTAAAAATTAACTTAAATCACTTAAGTAAGCCTATCTCCCTCAATTTTCAACAGAATTCAATGCCGTCAGAAGCAAAGAAACTCCTGTACTGCCAAGGCCTGCAATGAGCCTATCCACGATCTCAGAAAATGAAAATGACCGAACTCTCCAGAAGGTACCACTGACCCTCTAACCGATCTAGTTAGCCCACAAGGGTCCAAGAAAAGGGCTAACACACTGCATCAGGTGACTGACTAGAGTGGGGACATCACATGCTTGTAGATCTGATTATTGTTAAGGGTTTTTGATATTCTAAATTGATACAACTAATTCACCCCCCCTCTCAGTTGCCTTGTTCATTCAACACACCTAAAGGAGATAAAGGTGGGACTATAGCTACTCTCTTAGGTACCTCTAGATTTAACTCTTTCCAAGTTCATGGAGTCTTGCAGGGACATGTGTGTAATGTCCCCTTCTCAAATGTGATTGTTTCTGTTGACCGTTGGCCTATTCCGGAGACCCGTAGGCTACTCGGATGGTGAAATTAGGGTTTCCTAATTTTGAGGAGGTTGTTGCTTGAAGTTTGGAAATCGGATTGCGGATTCTTTCTCGGTTTTTAGAGAGCTTCGCGGTAGTATGGTCAGTTTGGCGTTTCGAGCAACTTCATGAATTTACTATTTTTAGTAAATTCTATTTTTGGCAGTGGACAATTTGGGTTCAGTTCAGTTGGTTCAGCTGGCACTTCAGTTTTTGGCCTTTGGGTGCATTTTCCTTGGAGAGATAAGTATTTTCACATTATAATATTATATTTTAATATTATAACACCCCCTTGCCTAGCATTACAACTTTATGTTGTTTTTAAAAAGGGGACCTAAAGGGTCAATGCTTCATTGAGAGATAAATTATATTTTTAAAGTCAAATATTGGGCTAAATGAAATGGACGCCTACTTGAGGAGTTTGACTTTTATAAAAAAGTGAAATATTTCATTAAGGAAAAAGGACGCCATCTTTTGGAGGGAAATGTTGAATTCAAAATTAGGGTTTTGGGCACCCTTCTTGAAGCTTCTAGAAGGCTCTCTTCATGTCTTTATATTCAGGCCTCAACTCTTCATTTGGGATCTTTTGTCTACCATATCGTTATGCTGCTGGATTGTCTTCAGGCACTCGCTTCGAGGAAAGCACACCTCCTAGCATTGGCTCATCTTCTTGCTTGAAAGATAGCAACTAGTTGAGAGGATAGTTGTAATAGGTTTGTTATTGCATTTCAGTTGAATATCTTGCATTTTTGGAGTTGTAGCTTGCATTTTCTGTTCATTTTGTAGTTGCTAATCTTCACAGCTGATTGTAAGAATTGCTCGTAACTTTGAAATAAAAAATATTGCTGTTCTGGGTATTGGACCAATCAGATTTTATGCTAAGGGCGACCAAGTATGCAAATTCTCAGATTTTTATCTTTTGAAATGGATTTTATGGAGCAAAATCGCCCCTCCTTGAGGGCCGTACATTTCTGAGTGTGCCTTGAATTCCGTGCAAAATAAATTAGAGTCATTTGGGTTGGGTTCTCAGTCACTTAGGGGGCGCCATCATGCTAGGAGATGAATGCATTTAGTTTCACATGATTTGGGTGAGTTTTGAGTGTTTTGTGAGCATTTTAGTAAGTTGTTGTGTTGCTGTTCAGTGCATTTTCTGTCAAAAATCAGTCATATTAGACTTAAGAAAATCAGCAGCTGAGTGAGAAGTTGATATTCAAAGAGTTTGAGAGTGTTGGAGAGGTTTCTTAATTTGTTACAGCTTGAAAGTTTTCTAATCCTCTTGATTCTGGCAGGCTAATACATTGTAAGCTGCACAGTAGTACTGTCAGCATTTCTCAATTCTTCTTTTGTATTTCTTGTAATTGCCCACTGAATAAGTGGAAGAGGCTGGCTTGCCGCCTATTTACTTTTAGTTAGGTAGTTTAGGGACCCTCTGACCATATGCTCGCCATCACTCGGCACCATTCTTGGTTAGGGTTACTTGAGTTCATCATGCATTGATCCTCTGACCATATGCTCGTCTGCACAGGCACATTCTTGGTTAGAGTTCCTTTCCAGTTTGCATCTGCATTAGACCCTCTGACCAATGCTCACACCTTGCCCACGTCGGGATCCTGGTGTACATTCTGGTTAGAGTTGCTTTCTGCATCGTTTTGGTTTAGAGCTGACCTTAACGGGTGCTTGTTGAATTGTAATTGCATTGCAAAAAACAAAAAAAAAATTGTCCGGATCATTACAGTGGTATCAGAGCCATGATTCTGCCAACCTGTGCCCTACAGTGATTCAGTTGTGAGATGAGTGACAGTGATTGCAGATACTACACCAGAAGTCAGGCCAGAAGACAACAGACACAACTTCCGCCAGTGCCAGAAGCAGATACTTTTTCAGAGGCTTTGAGAGAAACAGGAAGAGTAGTGGATACTATAAGGGGCCAAACCAGTCATCACAACACTGTATCGGTATCCTAAGAAGCAGAAGGATGAGATTGAGAAGAACATAAAAGAACTCTTGGAGATGGGCTTCATTCGTCCTAGCAAGAGTCCCTTCGCTTCAGCTGTAGTTCTTGTGAAGAAGAAGGATGGCACCATCCGCATGTGTGTGGATTATCGTGCCTTGAATCAAAGCACAATCAAAAATCGGTACCCCATTCCTCGAATTGATGAGCTCATTGACAAGCTACATAGTGCCAAGTTCTTTTCCAAAATTGATTTGAGATCGGGTTACTATCAAATTCGGATGAGAGGTTCAGATGTTGAGAAGACGGCATTCAGATGCCACTATGGTCATTTTGAGTTCCTAGTCATGCCTTTTGGGTTGACTAATGCTCTAGCCACCTTCCAGTCTTGCATGAACAGAGTTTTCTAGAAACAGTTGAGGAAATTTATGTTGATCTTCTTTGATGATATTCTCATCTTCAGCAAGACGTGGGAAGAACATCTCAAGCACTTGGAGGAAGTGCTTAGCATTCTTGAATCAGAAAGTTTGTTTGCCAAAGAGTCCAAATGTGAATTTGGAATGAAAGAGCTGCTCTATCTTGGTCATATAATCAGCGCTGATGGAGTGAAGGTGGATCCTGAAAAGATCAAGGCTATAGTTGATTGGCCACCTCCAGAGAACTTGACTCATTTGAAGGGGTTCTTGGGTCTCTGTGGCTTCTACAGAAGATTCGTGAAGGGCTACTCTCAAAGTGCTGCTCCTCTTACTGACCTCACTAAAAAGGGGGCTTTCATGTGGTCAGAAAAGGCTCAAAGTGTGTTTGATAAGTTCAAGAAAATCATGAGTTCTTGTCCAGTATTGGCCATACCAGATTTCTCCAAACCTTTCGAGTTACAGTGTGATGCATCGGGAGAAGGTGTTGGGGCTGTTTTGATGCAAGACAAGCATCCCATTGTGTTCAAAAGCAGAAAACTAAGGGGTGTTGAAAGGGCCTATTCCATCTATGACAAGGAAATGCTTGCAATCATGCATGCATTAGCAAAGTTTAGACAGTATCTGGTGGGGAGCAAGTTTGTGGTCAAGACCGATCACAACAGTCTCAAGCACTTCATGCATCAGAAGGACTTGAATGAAAGACAACAAAAGTGGGCGAGTAAGCTTCAAGCTTACGATTTTGACATTGAGTATGTCAAAGGGAAAAATAACGTTGTGGCTGATGCTCTATCTAGGAGACCTCATTTAAGCTCATTGTGTGAGCTTACTGTTGATTGGAAGGAGATGTTGCTTGCTGATTATGCCAAAAATCAGTTTGCAACCAGCATCATTGAAGGTACTTTTCATGATGAAAGGTACAAGATAATTGATGGTTTGATATATTACAAGGGAAGAATATTTTTGGTGGCTGATTCCAAACTTAAGAAGAAGATTTTGATGACTTTCCATGACATCCCACTTGTTGGTCATCAAGGCTACTTCAAAACATATAGGCAGATTCAAGAAAGATTTTCTTGGAAGGGATTGAAAGAGGAAGTTCAGCGCTACATCAAGGAGTGTAGCACTTGTCAAATGAACAAAAATGAGCACTCTCTTCCAGCTGGTCTATTGCAGCCACTTCCCATTCCAAATAAAAAATGGGAAAGCATTTCGATGGATTTCATCATGGGATTGCCTAGGGCTCAAGGCAAAGATTGTATTTATGTTGTAGTGGATAGATTGACCAAGTTCGCTCATTTTTTTGCCATCACTAGCACATTTTCAGCAGCTCAAGTTGCAGATTTGTTTTTCCATGAAGTGTTTAGATTGCATGGGTTGCCAAAAAACATTGTGAGTGATAAGGACAGCAAGTTCTTAAGCACCTTTTGGCAATAAGTTTTTAGGATGAGTGGTACAGTGCTTACTCCGAGCACTAGCTATCACCCTCAAACAGATGGTCAAACTGAGATAGTGAACAAATGGTTGGAGGGCTATCTTAGGAACTATGTCTCGGAGCAGCAAAGAGCATGGGTGAAATGGCTCCACATTGGAGAGTATTGCTACAATTCATCCTTCCACATGTCAATAAGAATGTCTCCATTCATGGCTGTCTATGGTTATGAGGCTCCTAGCTTTGCTGATTTGGTGTTTGGTGATAGCAAAGCTCCTCAAGCCAAGGATTGGTTGCAGCAAAGTCAAGATATTTTGAAGTCCTTGAAGAACAACCTTCAAATAACACAAAATCAGCAGAAGATGTACGCTGATCAGCAGCATGTTGAGCGTTCATTTGAGGTTGGTGATATGGTTTATCTTCGACTTCAGCCTTATAGACAGTCTACACTCAAGAAGAGTGGAGCTGAGAAGCTAAAACCTCGCTTCTATTCAAAGTTGTCAGAAAGGTTGGAGCAGTGGCTTATGAGTTGGAACTACCATCGAGTAGTAAGGTCCACAACGTTTTCCATGTGTCTCGCCTCAAAAAGGCACTTGGACACAATGTTGTTGCTTCATCACAGTTGCCTCCTTTAGATGAAGAAGGGCAGTTGACCTTGATTCCAGAAGAGATTATTGATTCCAGAGAGCGTTCTTTGAGGAGGAGAACAATCAAAGAGTACTTGGTGAAGTGGAAGAATTTACCATTGGAGGATGCTACTTGGGAGAATGAGGAGATTCTACAGCATCCAGACTTGCGATTGCTTTAGGGCAAGCAATCTTGGGGAGGGCGGACTGTAATGTCCTCTTCTCAAATGTGATCGTTTCTGTTGACCGTTGGCCTATTCCGGAGACCCGTAGGCTACTCGGATGGTGAAATTAGGGTTTCCTAATTTTGAGGAGGTTGTTGCTTGAAGTTTGGAAATCAAATTGCAGATTCTTTCTGGGTTTTCAGAGAGCTTCGCGGTGGTATGGTCAGTTTGGCGTTTCGAGCAACTTCATAAATTTACTATTTTTAGTAAATTCTATTTTTGGCAGTGGACAGTTTGGGTTCAGTTCAGTTGGTCATCTTCTTCAGTTGGTTCAGCTGGCACTTCAGTTTTTGGCCTTTGGGTGCATTTTCCTTGGAGAGATAAGTATTTTCCTATTATAATAGTATATTTTAATATTATAACACCCCCTTGACTAGCATTACAACTTTATGTTGTTTTTAAAAAGGGGACCTAAAGGGTCAATGCTTCATTGAGAGATAAATTATATTTTTAAAGTCAAATATTGGGCTAAATGAAATGGACGCCTACTTGAGGAGTTTGACTTTTATAAAAAAGTGAAATATTTCATTAAGGAAAAATGACGCCATCTTTTGGAGGGAAATGTTGAATTCAAAATTAGGGTTTTGGGCGCCCTTCTTGAAGCTTCTAGAAGGCTCTCTTCATGTCTTTATATTCAGGCCTCAGCTCTTCATTTGGGATCTTTTGTCTACCATATCGTTATGCTGCTGGATTGTCTTCAGGCACTCGCTTCGAGGAAAGCACACCTCCTAGCATTGGCTCATCTTCTTGCTTGAAAGATAGCAACTAGTTGAGAGGATAGTTGTAATAGGTTTGTTATTGCATTTTAGTTGAATATCTTGCATTTTTGGAGTTGTAGCTTGCATTTTCTGTTCATTTTGTAGTTGCTGGTCTTCACAGCTGATTGTAAGAATTGCTGATTGTAAGAATTGCGTAACTTTGAAATAAAAAATATTGCTGTTCTGGGTATTGGACCAATCAGATTTTATGCTAAGGGCGACCAAGTATGCAAATTCTCAAATTTTTATCTTTTGAAATGGATTTTATGGAGCAAAATCGCCCCTCCTTGAGGGCCGTACATTTCTGAGTGTGCCTTGAATTCCGTGCAAAATAAATTAGAGTCATTTGGGTTGGGTTCACAGTCACTTAGGGGGCGCCATCATGCTAGGAGATGAATGCATTTAGTTTCACATGATTTGGGTGAGTTTTGAGTGTTTTGTGAGCATTTTAGTAAGTTGCTGTGTTGCTGTTCAGTGCATTTTCTGTCAAAAATCAGTCATATCAGACTTAAGAAAATCAGCAGTTGAGTGAGAAGTTGATATTCAAAGAGTTTGAGAGTGTTGGAGAGGTTTCTTAATTTGTTACAGCTTGAAAGTTTTCTAATCCTCTTGATTCTGGCAGGCTCTCTAATACATTGTAAGCTGCACAGTAGTACTGTCAGCATTTCTCAATTCTTCTTTTGTATTTCTTGTAATTTCCCACTGAATAAGTGGAAGAGGCTGGCTTGCCGCCTATTTACTTTCAGTTAGGTAGTTTAGGGACCCTCTGACCATATGCTCGCCATCACTCGGCGCCATTCTTGGTTAGGGTTACTTGAGTTCATCATGCATTGATCCTCTGACCATATGCTCGTCTGCACAGGCGCATTCTTGGTTAGAGTTCCTTTCCAGTTTGCATCTGTATTAGACCCTCTGACCAATGCTCACACCTTGCCCACATCGGGATCCTGGTGTACATTCTGGTTAGAGTTGCTTTCTGCATCGTTTTGGTTTAGAGCTGACCTTAACGGGTGCTTGTTGAATTGTAATTGCATTGCAAAAAACAAATTTTTTTTTGTTCGGATCATTACAATGTGATGGTTTTAGTAGATAGTGGGGCAACCCACAACTTCATAGATTTAGCATTGGTGGCAAAGAGGGGTATACAAACACATGATGAGGGGTTTAATGTCATGGTGGCAATGGTTTTAACATGGCTTATACCCAATGGGTTCCACAACTGAATATTTCATTAGGGAATTACACTGTCACTGATGATTTCTACGTTGTTGATTTAGGAGATACCAATGCTATATTGGGTATCCAATGGCTTCACTCCTTGGGGAAGTATTCTCAAAACTTTCAAACTATGGAGTTGGAATTTAGAGCAGATGGTAAGAAGGTTGTTTTGAGGGGTATGTCTAACGGTGCTCCTAGGATCTTGTCAACAAAAAGGATGGAAAGTATTTTTAGGCATGGCGATGTGGCATGGGTAGCATAGTGTTTGATCTCATCTAAGACCCTATTGATGATGGCAATCCGTATCATGTAGACATTTAGCGAGTGTTGGATAAGCACAACTTGGTGTTTGGTGAGATTCCTTCAGAGAGATCTCCAAATAGAGGGTTTGAGCATGTCATTGAGTTGGAGGAGGGCTCCAAGCCCGTCAACACTACTCCTTATAGGCACCCTAAGAAGTTTGAGAAGATAGAAAAAGCCATTAAGGAGTTACTAGGTATGGGGCGCATCAAACCTAGTTTGAGTCCCTTTGCTTCTTCGGTTGTCCTGGTGAAGGACGAGACTATGAGGGTGTGTATAGATTATCGTGCCTTGAACAAAAAGACCATTAAAAGCCGGTACCCTATTCCCAAGATTGATGAGTTGTTGGATGAGTTGCACGGTGCATTATACTTCTCAAAGATTGATCTTCAATCGGGGTATCATCATATTAGAGTAAGGGAGCAAGACATTTATAAGACTGCATTCAAGTGTCATTATGGGCACTATGAGTTTCTGGTCATGCCTTTTGGTTTGACCAATGCTCCCGCCACCTCTTAGTCCTATATGAACCATATTTTTAATAAGCAGCCGAGGAACTTTCTTTTGGTATTCTTTGATGACATTCATATACAATAGGACTTGAGAAGAACACTTGAGACATCTCGATGAGGTTTTGGGCATAATGGAGGCATAGTCTTTGTATGCTAAGGCATCCAAGTGTGAGTTCAGAATGACAAAAATCCTCTATTTGGGACATGTGATTAGTGCTCAGGTTGTTCAGGTTCATCAGGAAAAGATTCAAGTTCAATTGGAGGGTTTGGAAGAACAATCTAACAAGTTACAAAGTACAATACATGAGTAAGAGTGCACCTAAGAAGGAAGGAATTCTAGGCATCAAAGTGTGAGTTTAGAACGACAAAAATCCTCTATTTGGGACATGTGATTAGTGCTCAGGTTGTTTAGGTTCATCAGGAAAAGATTCAAGTTCAATTGGAGGGTTTGGAAGAACAATCTAACAAATTACAAAGTACAATACATGAGTAAGAGTGCACTGTAATGTCCCCTTTCTAGTGGAAGCACTTAAACCCAAACCTTGCATTCAAAGTGTTCTCGAGGAGACATCAGAAACGTTAGAGATCAATAAGTTTCAATGATAACATCTAATAAGATCAAAGATGATATAAATATTTCATTCTTGCCAGAGGGTTACTCATTTCTTCCTTATCACTCTTATGAATGATTCTTCTATATAATTTCATAAGTTCGTTAGGTAGATATCAAACATCTATCAAAATCCCAAAGATGATATCTTATTACACCATTTATAATAATAGAGTCATTATTACTTATAAGACCCAATAATTGCTACAAGCATTATTATTGGATAAATGTGAATAATATATATATATATTTATATATAATTAGTATATGTCCATCCTCTATGAGGTATTTATGAATCTCTATCTATATATTTAAATATATATACTTTAACAATTACCAAAATATATTTAGCAACATATGAATTATATGTATAGTTAACACGTCATATTTAATATATTTATATTTATCTTGTATATATAACATATATCCCAACTATCCACCTTACTAAATTCTTAATCCCATTAAATTAATATATTAATCTTGACTATCTACATTGCCATTGTATTTACCTATATCTCTGTTTAAATATATTAATCCTTATTTGTATGTTTATCAACTATATATATATATATATATTAATTACCACTGTTATTAACTCCCATATTTATCTAACAATCCTGATTTTAACATATATTCATTTTCGTTTATTTCTAAGCATTCATCCATTCTTATATTTTATTTCTAAATTACTTACTTGTTGATCGGTCTGCAAGAATAACTTATCTCTTTTTTCTGCCAGATGCGATGCTTTTATTCTCCTTATTTTTTTTTAGCTAGCCCCCCCCTACTTTGCTTTGGAGAGCCTCTTCCTAAGTATCGTGCTTTGGCTGGGAAGAGTCACGTCACTTTGTGAAAGGTCATTCCTTTTTAAAAGTCAACCGCTGCCTCCCTTGGTCTTAATCACTCATTTCATATTGTTTATGCTTGGCAATGAATCGGTATTTAGAAGGTTTATACAATGGTTACTTTTATAAGATAATATAAGTAATGATTTTATATTTATCTTTATTAAGTATAATATCTGCAGCATTGTGTTATGATAATTATTATAATTTGGATCTTGTTTAGTTTTATTATATTTTGTTTATTATTCTATTATAATGTGCCAATATATTATATCATTATTATTTTATATTATATTCTAGGACCAATATTTTGTAATTATCCTACTGTCTTGATAACTGTAATTATAATAGAATTGTTAATATATATATATATATATATATATATATTTTGATATTTATTTCATTTGTTAATATTTTATTATTATAATAATTGTTTAATAATATCAATTATTTGCAATGTTTAATACTTATATTTTATATTCTGTAGTTATAACATTATCTTTGGATAATTATAATTATGATTTATATTGTCAACATCCTTATGTGTATTCTATTTATTTATTTGTTTCTTTTGATGCTATAAACCTTAGTGTTACAATTTCAGGGACATGACATGCACCTAAGAAGGAAGGAATTCTAGGCATAATATGCACATTGTAAGGTTGAAATATTCAAAGCTAGAAAGAACTAGGAAGATAGGTAACACATAGAGTGAGTTACTTACACTTGTAATTACTTTTGTTCCAAGGAAGCTCAAAAGGCATGCAATTACCAATTCCAACTAGTTTTCCTCATCTTGAGGTTTCTAGGATAAAATTTGTCTTTTTATGGTTTGGTTTATTTCTGTTTAAATTTCCTTTTTGATTGCGCACTAACTCTAAATCATTAGAAATTCCACTATCATTTGAATGAAAATTTGAGTAGCATAGCATAGACCAAATACTATTTGATTGCTAATTGACACAAGCATTATTTTTGTAGTCAATTACAGATTATAGCTCTGGGCTTTGTGAGTGGAACAAATGGAAAATCAGTGTAACTCTCTAGATTCTGCTTAGACAAACTATAATCAATACCTTTAGAGTCTTAGACATAGTTCTTCATTGCTCAAATTTTACTGTATAGAAAAATTTATATATGCCAAAGTGTTGAATGCTTGCTGGTAATATATGTAACTACCTAAAGGTAAAAGATAGAGTTTGTTCCTTTGAATCTAACAACTAATGCTCAAAATGGCCAGATTTGATGCTCAATTCCATCATATTTTGCAATATTCATACAAATATCTAGATGCTTGAACAATTACCACTGTTTAACTCTGCTTTGAGACAATTAGAAAGGTTGTTTCGTAAGAAATTTGTTCAACACAATGTATCTCCATGTTTTTGGGATGGGATGATGGTTTCGAGGATGGCAAATTTTTAAATTCTTTTTGGGGACAATGAGGGGATAGGTTATGGGGGTGGCAATTTTTTGTTTCTGATTTTGGAGATGGATGGGGGACAGCTAATAAACTAGTATTTTTATTTTTAAAATACAAATAGACCAAAGCTACCAAAAAATAATTATAACATAAACAAACCAAATGAAGTTGAAATTGTAGAATATAAATAGTAAGTACAATAACAATTCATTGATTCTGTAATCCATCTGATAGACTGATAATCATAGACATATTATGAAACAAGCTGTATACTGAGAGATGCCAAAAAGAGAAATGTTGCATCATGCATAGTTGATAGTACATACATACATTGAGCAATAAGCTCAAAAATCAAATCTTAGAAACTAATCCTCTTCGCTTTTCCTTTTTCTCTTCTCTTTTCCTCTTCTGTTTTGGTGAATTGAAACAACAACAGGAATGGGTTTTAAAAGTTTTTTTTGAGTTGGGGGACCTTGGCGGGTCGTTTTTTTAGCATTTTATTTGTTTCAAAATATTTTTACTTTATTTATTTTTTGTTTGTATGCATTTAATATGGGGGGACTCTAATGTTTCGGGTACAGCTGGGGGATGTTGGGATGTCTAGGGGATGACTATTTGAAGTCCTCAAAAAGACCAAAAAAGGGGACATCCCCCCCAAGTCTCCAACTCTTTGAGACATCACTCAGATCTAGGGGACGTGTCCCTATAGGACACTAGTTCAACATCCTCTATTTTGTCTTTTCTTGATAATAAGGTATCTTTATTGATGAATTCAATTCCTAGTACAACTCTGACTTGTTGTTGCCCATACATATCTTCTTGTTGGATGTATATTTTTCCAACCCTATGATTTGGTCATGCTCAATGATGAGGTCTATCATAGTGACTCCTTAGTTTTTGGCGATCACCTTCTGCTTGTACATGCACCAGTTAAGTCCCAAATTTATTCTCCAATGTAGTCATGCTAGTTCTAGTAGCCATACTTGCACTCACATTTGGCATCTTATCACTAGGTCCTATCCTTGCCACTTTTCCTACTCCAATGAAATTTTGAATTGTACCAAGTATTGTGTGATGTTCCTTACCTGGATGGTTCTAAGGTTGCTGCGTGATAAGGTTTTCGAGACTCTGTTCCCACCCCAAGAATTCTTTGCAATTGTAAAGTCTTGGAATAATATCTGCATCACCATTTATATACAAATCCACATTCCTATTTGTTAGCCATAATATATAATATTATAATACCCAGGAATCAGGCATAATAATACTTGCAAATTGCAACATAAAGAAAGTCACTTAGCCCATCAGGAGAGGAGAATCCTTAAGGGGCCAACGGTCTACCACCTCCTATTGCCCAACCCTTATGTCGGGCCTGCGGGGCAGAATGCCTAGGTGGAACCCCCATCCCTCCATGACCCAACCCTTGCTTCGGGCCTGTGGGGCAGAATGCCCAACCCTTGCTTCAGGCCAGTGGGGCGGAACCTGGATGGGGTTTTTAGAAAAACCACTTAAGTGATGACTCACCTCTCCTGGCAGGATTACAATCAGATTGCAGACAGTTCTATACAACTTCCAGGTATACAGTCATTAGCAATTCACTTGCATTTTCATTTATTATACTATGGAAAAGTTCAACAGGAGTATACAGTGCAGCATGATGATATAACAAAGTATAGGAGTAAAAGGAGCAGGACTTATGCCTAAAGATTATTCATCATATTCAATCAAATTAATACAATACAGCAGATTCTGATTAATGTAGTTCCATACATATATACAGTATCATGAAGTGCTAACATTAGAGTGCAGAATTAATTTAATCAGTATGCATGCCAATATGTTTATTCTATTTTGATTATTGTAGCCCACAGTCCCAACCTTAATTCAATATGATTTCGATTTGCAGAATTCAAACATCTATCCCCTCCAGAATGCAGATCACTAGAGCCCGTCATATAGATAGCATACAATTTTGGACTATACTCATCCCAGGACTACACAGGCCCCAAATTCAATGCTAAATACCAATTTTCCCTGGATCTATGCCCAAGTTCGATCTGTTCAGGAGGCATGAAAAACAGATTAATATTATGTTCCACAACACACAAATTGACTGAAGTTGGTTCAAAGGTTCTTGCAGTAATATTACGCCAGATTGAGGAAATTATACATTAAAGCCAAGTGAAGGTTCTCATCTGAGTCGCAAATCTGCTAGTCTTCACATGTCCTTCATGTCTCCCAACGAATGTTTTCCTTTCCCCATTTTAAGGCATCGAAACATGGCGTCTTTCTCTCTCCCAGGTGCGACTTTTGCCAGGGGTGCGACTCATGACCCTTTCTAATCAAATTTGTGTTAAGGCGTGTTTAGAATGATTAATTCGATTCACAGTATTAGTTGCTGATAAATTAAGGAACAATGGTTTATTTATCAAATCGATCATATTATTTATTTAATATTAATCAAAGCTCATCATACGACTTCATATTAATATATGTTCAAAATATATATAAAAAATGTATTTTGAATAACTAAATGTAGCGCTCTTCTTCTTCGGGGATATGACATATTGTAACTTGAAATTTTATATGTGAAGCAATTCAATACTAATATAAAGGTTTTGGTTGACTTGTTGTTAATGTAACAACCCGACCCTTCAGTAAAATTAAAATTTTCATAATTTACATCCTACAAGTATGTAATCGTGTTATCATGACATTGCAATAAAAATTTCCTTTTCTTTATTGATAATACATGAACATGTTGCTTTATCAATTTACAATAACGATTCCATCTCAATATAATAACTTCACAAGTACATGAAACAAGAATACATACCTTAACTAACATAGATCCAATGAGCTTTAGAACAAATAGTAGTAAGAAGGTCCAGGAGTCCGTCCTTTCAAATCTTGGTACATTGGCCGCTTGCTGAGGAGGAGAAACATCACTTGGGCGCTTTTCCGCCAACCACGGACTTATAGTGTGGTCCCCCGCACACCTATCGTTAGATAGATGGCCCTCCCTTTGAAGAAGAGATTGGTGGGGTATCCTTTAACGATTACCAACTGAGCATAGTGTTGTGTTCCTACATAACTAGGTCCTGTGCATACGGCAACTCTTGAACTAGTATGTACTTCGTGATCACAATGAACTGACAGTGTAGTCTCAACTATTTCACACCTAAGTGGATGTTGTACATTTCACTACTTTGGCCAAAGTATTATCATTCAATACTTCGAATGAAGGTCATTTATCATATGCACTACTCAGGGCTGATTTGCATTAAGGCTTTCTTACACTACGCATAGGTTGATCTTTCGGGGTAGTCCGTACCCTAGACTTCCTACAACAGTCTAACTACTAGAATGGAGATCATTTTAATAAGTACCTACAACTAACTCCCTTATACAAGATACTCTCATCCTAGGAGGTTCATTAACTTGGCTAAGTTAACTTGTATCTAGTTGTAACCTGTAGCTTATTAATTGCTCTCGATTCATTCCTAGTATTAATTAGCTATGTACAAGCATATACTCCATATATGGAGTCAATAAAATAATTGCAGTTTTCTCCTCGATGCCTAATGTAATCCGTACACTAATGAATGCAAAACTAATAGAAGAGAACATGCAATTATCATCTTATTTCACAAATTATCTTTGCTGATAAACATTTATCCTTTAGATATTTATTACTAAGAACACCAATCTTCTCTCTCTATTCAATGTAATCAAAAGACATGAAACAGTCTAAGTTTTGAACACAAAAACAGCAGTAAGCATAATTAAGACAATAATTAACATGCCTGATACGAGCTTCCTTCAGTTGGTTGAAATAAGAGAATTCTTCTTCCCCAGTCTACCACCAACAGGACTTCCAGCTGACTGTGTTAGTGAATTCCTAGCTCAGCTATTAACAGTTTCAAGCTGCTGTTCTCAGACACTGAGAATGCTTCTTTCAACACTACAGAATACTCCCCTAGCAGTCTAACGACTTCCTTAACAAATGGTGAATACTCAAACTGTGCTCTCAAATTGATAATTTCCTTCTCAACTAAAACAACTCTCACTCTTGAAAGAACAGAAACGAACTTCTGATTTTATTTTCTCGTGTGTTATGAGTGAGCATTCGCAGGGTTTATATAGTGTTGGAAAACTTAACCATTTCCCCTTTTCATGGCGTCTGTGCTGCCAATGGGGCTTGGAATGCTTCAAAGGAGAAATGTGTCGCTCTATGGAGAAGATTTCGACCTCCATTAACTGACAGCAATGAGGTATTTTCATTTCGCACATGTCCAGTTCACAAAATCGTGACACCTTCTGATATTGGCGCGATTCAACAGGTAGGGTTATGTGATGTTTTAATGCAAGACTATTTCCCAAGTAGAATGGCGTCCACATCTCCATTTTAGCTATGCACGAATTTACTCGGCCGTTTTCAGTCGCTTGGCCCTAGTCGCGCGATTCTTCCTGCGCGTTTTTACTTCTTCCGCCATTTTTAACGGGCATGAACTCATATTTCGTATTTATTTTATTCTTTACAACTTCGATATAGTCCAATAGGAAATATTTGAATCTTGACGCATTTGACAATGATATTTGATTCAAATGTAGAAGTCAAAATAGTTCGATTGCAAAGATATATTCATTTTTAGAGAGAAACGTCATTTTTCCAAATTCGCGATTTAGTTTCATTTCTCTAATGAATATTTAATAAAATGTTGATTTAAATTTCATTTGATTTTCAAATCTATTAATTAAATACATCTATATATATATTTTATCATATTAAAAATATTTATATAATATAGTTTTAATTTACATTATATATTTATGTATAATTATTTAAATTAATAATTTAAATAATCTCGTATACATATTTATATTTTGTAAAGACTATTATATACGTACTTTAATATAATATTAAATATATAAATATATTTACCTTTACATCTATACATGTATATACATTTACATTTTAAATTATACGTACGTATACTGCGAGCCAGTCAGCATACTTTCACTATACGTACTCATGTATATGTAATTTCCGAGGTAATATCGTTATAATAAACTCATACAACTGGTTAGTTGTGGGTACGTATATGTGTATATATACTTGTATATTTCCTTTATGTATAAGTATTCATAAATACACTTATATCGATACACACGTATGGCATGTCCATCTGCTCTAATACGTTGTGTCGACATGAATGTACTTATGGACACTTGTACATACCGTATTTATATGTATATATACATATACACATGCCCACCTCTAACTAGAAACATTACTCCACATAAGAATATACTGGCAAGCATCACTTATTTTCACATTTAGAAGTAGATACGACTCCTAATGATACTAAACAAGTCTACGGATGACTTACCCTTTACTTCAACAAAGACTTATCTTACTCAGTCTATAGTATGTGTGTGTATGCCCAATTGGTACTCGTTACTGTTTACCCGACCAAATTCCTCCCCGAGTGATATCTCTCCTCTACCTGGAGGTATAAACTTGTTTCCTGCACATCATGACACGACAACGGGAGTCATATGCTCAAAACAAAGCAAAATACATGAAACATTTAAAAATTTAGATTATTCACGAATCAATAACCTTTTATTCTCTTTTATGCAGTATTTTACCAAGAATAACATCAAATGAAACAATATTCATATTGAAAACAAGGTACAAGCATCATTAATTCACCTCCAGAATTCTCATTTACTCTATCTAGTAATGGTAAATTGTAACGTCACAATTTGGGATGTAACAGTTAAGGCACTTGGCACATTTATCTCTCCTAGAAGGAAATGTTGGTTGATTCTTTCTTTATATTTAAGTATTGATGAATAAGGTATAGTTGATTGGTATAGCCAAACTCATTCCCAATGAAATGTTACTGATGAAAGCCAACCGGAATCTGCCATGGATTGCTATGATAAAGTTGCTTTCAGACATATACTAGTCCTCGTCCTAGGGATTTAGTTAGAATATTATGCACTTACAATCTCTTTTAATGCTTGAGTAGGTCTATTTCATTGTAATATCTCAGGTGGAATATTTTGATCTTCTCCTGATTTAATATACCATTGTAATGTCCCCAATTCAAATTTTTTATAACTTTCTGATTTTTTTGATAATTCCAATTTTATACCCTCCTTTTCAGCATTCTCTGATTACACAAATTGAAATATTTCATGGATATAGTACAGTGCGGATAAACAGTAATATGGACCAGATTTGTAGATTAGCTAAAGTTTGAAATGAAGCTATGTTACCGGTTCGCTGCCCCAAGCCCTTGGGCCCTGGTCTGGTCCCACCCGGGTTTGGGGTTCGGATCTGGTCCCTTGTGGGTTTGGATAGGGTCCGGACCTGCCGAACCCAAGCGAATCCAGGGTGAATTTGGGTGGATTTTGCAGAAAACAAAGCAAATTTTGCCTTTTTCAAATTTTTTTAAATTTTTTTTGACTTTTTTTTTACTCTCAAAAGTGTCATTTGCCCCCTAAACCCTAAAATGATGTGCGCCTTGAAGGTTTGTGTGGCTTTGATGGTCTTAATTTGGGTCTTATTGTGAATGTGAAATGATGTATGCCATGAAGGTTTGTGTGGTTTTGGAGGTCTTAATTTGGGCTTGGTGGCGCTCCGCCCCTCGACCTTGTTGGGGGTGTTGCCCCTAGACCCCCATGAGGGGCGTTGCCCCTTGACCCCGTTGGGGGCATTGCCCTCAAACTCCCATTGAATTCATTTGATTTTCCAAGTACTCTCCAAGTCCAAGTTTCCAAGTTTGCCTACAAGTCTTCATGTATAGTATCATCATCCAATTGGACAAATTTCCCTAATGACACTTGATGCTTATCTGCAAGAAGAAATGCAGCAATGTAGTTAATTTTAATATATAATATATATCATGGTATTTGAGTTTGAGTAATTGACATCCTAATATTTTTTATTTTTATGGTGGTTTTGTTTATTATACAATATATGATGCTATGTGTAGTATTTTGAACTTAATTATTGTTGTAAATATGTATATATTTCTGAACTTTATATGTTTTTGTATTGACGAACCCAAAACGAACCCACCCGCAATTTTTTTTTTGACCAAACCCGTGAACCAAATCCGAACCGGTTACTTAGAAATGAAGTACGGATGCAATAAATCAAATACTTTAACTGATAGGTAATCTGGTCTATGGAATGGTAACACAGGGTCGTTATAAAGCATACAATATGGACTTATGTTCATTTCAGCAGTCCTGAAACCTCAAAATAATAGATCTTACAATCCTTGATACCTTGACCAATAATGAAGTTGCCACAATGTTCAATGTCCTGCTGTGACAGTGATTTTAAAGGGCTGCACACCATAATCCAGACTCAAATTGCTGTTACGACAATGGTACAAGAACTGCATATACCATATGGATCCAGCATATATCTGAGTTATTGCCCCAACTTGCAACGTTACTCTGGAAATAATGATGTAATTTATATATGTGTAACCTAATGACTAGCTGTATGAGACCTTTTTCACTGCTGCACCTATGATGTAATTTATCAACAGCAACCAGTGATCATAAGGAAACCCTTATCATGCTCTAATGGCAGTGATTTATATGGTGGATGGTACCCAGCTGTTAGTGCACTCCTTATTTATGTAGATCACAATCACAAAATTGGTATATATCTGCCCAAAAAGAATGCAGAATTACTCCAGTAGTCACAGCACCCCTTCAGCACAGGTTTAATAATAATATCAATCTGTAATTTCAACGGTTCAGCCCAATGGTGACTCCTATATGAAATAACGCTAAGGAATTGTGGGTTTTTGTCCTCGCGTTATGTTGAACCAAAGTCCAATGCTCCAACAAGGAGTAGAAACAAGAAATTAAATGGTTGATCAATATGCCTCTTCTTCCTTGTTAGGTCTCTCTTAAATGGACTTTCATCCAAAAGACATAACTCCAAATTTCCTTCATGACCTTTGATTGATAATTTAGAGGAATTATTTAAAATAAACTCTAATTATAAGAGACCTGATTTTATATTTTAACTTTGCATTGAGGCTCTCTTTATTATAATTTTAATCCCATTTCCTTAGAGCAAAATTCCCAAAACCCATGGAAAATGTTTGATGGGCGTTTTGGATTTCAGCTTGGCTTAATTTTGAAAAAAGGGACATTACATTCATGCTAAATGTATGCATCTATAGTTCATTTTTTTTTTCATGTGTCATAGGGACAAGGAGAATAGTTCATTTGTATTAATGTACAGTGAAATGTTACTCTTTCTGAAACACCATCCTAGTTGCTATTTGCTTTTTAAAATGAGTCATAGCACTGCACATTAAATTAGGAAGCCAGACAAGAAAATATTGCACATAATAAGCCATGCAAATGAAACCCAAGTGCTAGCCTAAGTCTTTTAAATTCAGAATTCCAACTGTTGGCAATGTAAAATCTCAAGCAAAACCAGCCACTCCCGAAGAGTAAAAACTTGTAAAAAACTTGCTTGACATGCAAGACAAAACTACTCCCGAGTCACTCACCCAAAAACTTGGGGGCAATTTTTTGCAGAAATTGGTGAGTCAATTGCCAAAAATGGGACAAAACTTAGCAAAAAACTCACTGGAAGCTGTGAGGACATTGCAGGAATTGCATTGTGTGAAGACATGAATGCAGGTATTGTGCCATGTGAAGACACCTTAGACCACACAGATGCCAAATGCCAAAAAAATGCAATCGTGTGGGCACATTTTCTAGTTGCAGCCCGTTGAGGGCACATCTTCTCATTGAGGGCACATTTTCTAGTCACAGCTCGTCAAGGGCACATTTTCTTCTAGTCAAAGGTATGTTGTCTGATTGTAAGCAGGTGATTAAATGTCTGTTGTTTGTTTGTGGCTGTGCACAGGAGGATGTTGACTGTTTTAATCATGAATGGTCGGTTTATAACCACTTTTTGTCAGGTTGTTGAGTTCAAGTAAAATTTGGGCTCATTTAGTTGCTAGGTTGGAGTCAAATTTGGGCCTATCAAGCTTTGCTGTTTTGCTAGTTGTTAAACTTTGCTTTTACCACATATTGGTAAATGAGATGGTGGATCAACATGTTTTCAAAAATTTAGAACACATTTAGCATGATTTTACTACAACCAAGTTTGAAAGTTTCAGAAAATTATTAGGAGTCCAAGAGAATGAAATGGTTTCTCAAGGTGATTGTTCTGAATAAAATCAGTGCAGTAGTATGCATAATGCATAATCTTATTGTATATGAATTGTGTATGATCAGCAATTTATAGCTTTAGTGTCAAGTGTAGTGGTAATGTGCAAGATTATGCTAGGTTTTTTGCACAAGCCCACAAAAGTGAAATATAAGTACAGAGTCAATAATTGAAACCCATGGTGGCATGCATTAAGTCAAACAATGCTGTGGGGTGATATTGCAGTAAATTGAAACTGTTACACTCCTGAAAAGTAGTTCATATACAGTAAGCCTAGTGTGGTAAATGTGGAAGTGAAGTGAAACATTTCTCACGTGTTTGCAAACATGCAAAATTATTAAGGGACAAGATTGGATGGCTGGAATTCAAATCTTGGACTGTAAAAGATATGTGGATGTATATATATGTAATATCATTATTTATATATTTTGGTACCTGATTTGAATTGGTATCCCCATCCTCATACCAATACTGTCATGTCCCCATTTTTGGCGAGCATCAGAGTTCGTAAGAGTTAGCCTATTATGCGACCCTCGTAGGCTGATAGGTTGGATAGAGGGTCATGTCGGAGTTTGGCTCAGCTTCAGATTGGCAGTTTGGATCAATTGGCTTTCGTTCGGGCTCATTCGGACGTTTCTTGCAGTAGTTGCTATTTTTAGCAGTTCCTGGCAGGCAGCGTGGGACCCCTGCTATTTTTAGCAGTATGGATTTGGCAGCGTTCAGAATCACTTCAGTGTTCGTCAGCTTCAGACGGATTAGTCATCGGATGAGTAACGAGGGAAATATTAATATTTAATTGCATTAATTAAATATTAATTAATTGAGGATTATAATATAAAGTTATAATATTAAATTATAACTTAAGTGATTCTGCTTGAGGGGGTCGCCATCATCAGAGAGGGGGCCAAATTGACATTTAAATTTATATTAAAATATTTGGCTGTGACTATGGAGAAATTAAAAGATTAAAAGTTGAATATTTATTTAAAACCCTATCTTTAAGGAAATCGCACTTTTCAATGATAAAGGGGTTTTGCATTGGGATTTGAGCAATTATGACATTTGTGAATTAAAAATTGATCAGTCTTTGCCAGAGAACAGAAGCTTTAGGGTTTCAGTCTCGAACGCATTGGGGAACGAGCCATCTCCAGTGAGAGCGATTTAGAGGGTGTGAAATAACATCTGATTTATTGCCAGTTGAGAGATTTCTTCATCCAGAAGAAATTACAGAGTTCACAGAGATTTATTTCGTCAGGGTTTCAGAGAGATATCCATCCAGGAAGGTTTGCTACATTGAGGCGCCATTTTATTGAGATTCTGGAGTTCACAGAAGGAGCCGTACATTTTATTTTATTTGCTGCTGTTTCCAGTACACAGCCGTACTTGCTGCAGGCCGTACTATCTTCATTTGGGCCGTACAATCTTCATGGTTCAACTATCACTTCATTCACAGAGGAAGTATTTAACTAAGGCGCATATTTACTTCATATCTGGAGATCCTGAGGGTAGCCGTACTATTTACTAATCATTTGCTGCTGATATCTGGGCCGTACTGTACAGTACCAGGCCGTACCATCCTTGGGAAGGGCGAATTCTCTAAGAGGAAGCAAAACGCCTATCATCTCTGTCTCCATTCTTCAGCACTTGAAGCGCCTAGGAGTCTAGGGTCAATTTGCAACCACAGAACAGAGGGAGAAGGGAGATTTCATAGCAGCTGTACCATTTCAAGTCATTTACCAGCAAGCTACAAATACCAGGTTTCAATAAATATCATCACCTTTTTGCTTTGCATGTAATAAGATCTTCATTGTAATCATTGCAGAGGAATAATATATGATCTGGCTTCAGTATTTGCGTTAGGAATTGATATTTACGGAGTCAAATAATTTGTTATAGAATTTATTCTTAATTTAGTGCAAAATCGCACCTTTACTATTCATGCTCAAAAAACCCAAAAACCAATAAAAAATCGAAAACCTTCAGACAAACCTAAAAACAGTCAGATACAGAGAAATCAGGGAAACTAGGGTTTCTACAAATACCGTCCACTCTTTGCATCTTATCATTTGGGCCGTACAATCTTCATGGTTCATACTATCACTTCATTCACAGAGGATTAGTAGTTTTCAACTAAGGCCGCATATTTAGGTTCTTCATATAGGCTGGAGATCCTGAGGCTAGCCGGTACTATTTACTGAGGTCATTACTATTGACAGAACACCACGAATCACGGAAAAAGAAGTGATTAGCATGTTCCAGGAGTATAGCATTCTACCTCAGAAAATTAAAAAGGAACTTCCTTTCTTGAGTTACATGGATTTGCACCCGAGTCTTTGTCATAAAACAGAGTTTGCAAGAAAGGAATATCTCACTATAGCTCGTGAGTTGTTTACACCTGGAAGGGATAGAGAATCTACACATAAGGATGATACAACTCTTCGTCAGAATGATTTGGTATCTTCAAATCCCTATGAAGAATGCAGAAATTTATGTGATGAGTTTGATAGAAGTGCTGATTTAATTCAAGAAAACACTAGCACAGCTTTGGGTAATGATTTACCTATATCGTCCTTGCACGAGGTGACTCAAGAAGTATCTACTAAGGAGGCTACTTCTGATTTTTATGACAGCAATGATGAAACTTCGCGTGAGCATGAGCCAGCAGCTGTTTCACAGATGCAAAGTAACCCTATTGATGTGTCACGTGAAGAGACTCAAGAGTTGGGTACTACAGATGCAATTGGTGTTGAGAATTTATATCATGGTGAGTCTGATTTTCCGGATCAGACCTTTGAAAACCAGCTAGAGGATTCACATGTTGATATGGAATCCCGGGATCATGCGTTGGATGGGCATGTAGTTACTTTTGGAGTAGAAGCGTGTGAAGATACTGTCATACCAGCAACTTCTACCGTACCAGTTGAGCCATCCGTTGAGGTACAGAGCAGCAGTACCTTAGATGTTGAGGTGTGCATGGGTGAAAGCACACATGATGCTGCTTATCATGAGGTGAGTGATGACGGATCAGCGTCATATCATAGTGCATATGGTGAACCGGAAATCTTGTATGGGGGTCGTAAGCTACAGAATCCTCATCATTTGGTTGGGCAACTACAAGTGAATGACAATATGATTGCCACAACCCTTGAGCATTTTGATGTTGCACGTCAGATGTTGGTTACCTATGGATTGAGTACTCCTATGACGGGTGAGCACGGTGATAGTGGTTTTTCCCTTGCAGTGATACATGCACTTCGAGAAGCAATTGGAATGATGAAACAAAACTACCTAAAACTATTTGCGGACAGGGATTTTCTTCTCGAGTGGGATTGCATTTGTTATGATGCATTGAAGGGAAAGGAGGAGCAGATCAATGAGCTCACTCATGAGCTTGAGGTGACTAGGGATTCATGGCATAGCACCCAGTTGGCTCTTCGAGAGTCACAGTTACAGATTGAGAAGCTTACCGTGGCGTTGAGTTTAGCACAGTCTTCACCACCTTTGGATATAGTTCAGTCTTCCATGGCAGCGGTTGGTGAGGAGTATACACCCATGGTTCATGGCAGTGAGGGATATGTTGAGGATGTGGTTACATCCATCACGGTTACAGGAGCAGTGGATACAGATGGGATGAGTGTACTAGATGAGAGTTGCAGTGGGCTACGCGTTGCACCAGGTTCTCTTGAGATTAGTCCCATGATAGGTGATGCAGGGCAAATCATTGATAGTTCCTGTGACATGGTTGTTGATTCACTAGAGAGTTGTGTGACAACCCTCGACATTTGTCCATCTCCACAGAAGATATCCAGAGTCTCATCCAGTTGGGAGATTGGTTCTTATGCTGATTTGTTTCCCTCTCCTGGAAGCAAATCAATCATGTTATCCGATGCAGTTGATTATGATCGGCAGCTAGTTGAGCCAAGTCAGGAGTACAATTCGATTTATTATTCCAGCGATTCAGAGATGGATGATTCAGATCAGTATGGAGTGATTGTGCAGTTTGTGAATAATCCATTATTTGAATTTGATGGTGGTTTAATCTATGATAACCCACTCTTCGAGTTGGAAGCTGATCGTACTCTTGATACTAGTTCCAGGTTGGGTGATGATCGTAGTGTTAGGGATTGTTCCAGTGCATCGCAATTCCAAACAAGACTCACAGAGGAGTTTAATGGGGTGTACACGGTGAGGAGTGCTTATAGTTTTTCCTTTGATCCACCTGTACATGATTTGTATTCGATGCACCATTCTTGTGCACAGGGTGATTCTCTTGATGCAGTCGAGGGGCGTAATTCATTACTGTGTACAGAGTTACCATCTTCACAAGATGGGATTAGCGGATGCAGGTACTCGACTCAGCTGTTTGTGGGGTATTACTTGCAGGGACAGCAGTCAGTTATCCATCATGCCGATACGTATTTGACAGGGCTTGATACTCCTATGTCGCAGATTTTTCATACGGGTACATGGTTCCAGGGCGACTATGGTATTAGTTGGCATGATGGCTTGCTCAGTTATCACATCCATGAGGGTTTAAAGGTGAGGGACAAGGAGAGATCTCAAAGATAAAGGTGTGCTTCTGTAGTTCTTCCACATGACCGATGGGTGTGAATTCAGACTGTATTGGGATCCAGGTGGTGACAGTTTGGGTACTGAGTATTGGATGGGTCCCACTGGGTCATTTCACTATTCTCAGCATGGTGAAGTTGGAGGTAGTAGAGCGCAGTGGCAGTCTGAGGATGACAGTCACGACAGACTTTCACTCTGGGTTTGGGATCCAGGGATAGCTTGCGCAGTTGAGTTTTTTGTTGATGCTACAGGAAACAGTTCGAGATGTGTGGGACATTTCACAGTTATTCTTTTGGGCCTTCCGAGGATTGGAGTTTCTTTGCAGTGGAGATTGCTTGGGGTCAAGCAATTTCAGGGAGGGCGGACTGTCATGTCCCCATTTTTTGGCGAGCATCAGAGTTCGTAAGAGTTAGCCTATTATGCGACCCTCGTAGGCTGATAGGTTGGATAGAGGGTCATTTTGGAGTTTGGCTCAGCTTCAGATTGGCAGTTTTGATCAATTGGCTTTCGTTCGGGCTCATTCGGACGTTTCTTGCAGTAGTTGCTATTTTTAGCAGTTCCTGGCAGGCAGCGTGGGACCCCTGCTATTTTTAGCAGTATGGATTTGGCAATGTTCAAAATCACTTCAGTGTTCATCAGCTTCAGACGGATCCGTCATCGGATGGGTAACGAGGGAAATATTAATATTTAATTGCATTAATTAAATATTAATTAATTGAGGATTATAATATAAAGTTATAATATTAAATTATAACTTAAGTGATTCTGCTTGAGGGGGTCGCCATCATCAGAGAGGGGGCCAAATTGACATTTAAATTTATATTAAAATATTTGGCTGTGACTATGGAGAAATTAAAAGATTAAAAAGTTGAATATTTTATTAAAACCCTATCTTTAAGGAAATCGCACTTTTCAATGATAAAGGGGTTTTGCATTGGGATTTGAGCCATGATGACATTTGTGAATTGAAAATTGATCAGTCTTTGCCAGAGAACGGAAGCTTTAGGGTTTCAGTCTCGAACGCATTGGAGAACGAGCCATCTCCAGTGAGAGCGATTCAGAGGGTGTGAAATAACATCTGATTTATTGCCAGTTGAGAGATTTCTTCATCCAGAAGAAATTACAGAGTTCACAGAGATTTATTTCGTCAGGGTTTCAGAGAGATATCCATCCAGGAAGGTTTGCTACATTGAGGCGCCATTTTATTGAGATTCTGGAGTTCACAGAAGGAGCCGTACATTTCATTTTTTATTTGCTGCTGTTTCCAGTACACAGCCGTACTTGCTGCAGGCCATACTATCTTCATTTGGGCCGTACAATCTTCATGGTTCAACTATCACTTCATTCACAGAGGAAGTATTTAACTAAGGCGCATATTTACTTCATATCTGGAGATCCTGAGGGTAGCCGTACTATTTACTAATCATTTGCTGCTGATATCTGGGCCGTACTGTACAGTACCAGGCCGTACCATCCTTGGGAAGGGCGAATTCTCTAAGAGGAAGCAAAACGCCTATCATCTCTGTCTCCATTCTTCAGCACTTGAAGCGCCTAGGAGTCTAGGTCAATTTGCAACCACAGAACAGAGGGAGAAGGGAGATTTCATAGCAGCTGTACCATTTCAAGTCATTTACCAGCAAGCTACAAATACCAGGTTTCAATAAATATCATCACCTTTTTGCTTTGCATGTAATAAGATCTTCATTGTAATCATTGCAGAGGAATAATATATGATCTGGCTTCAGTATTTGCGTTAGGAATTGATATTTACGGAGTCAAATAATTTGTTATAGAATTTATTCTTAATTTAGTGCAAAATCGCACCTTTACTATTCATGCTCAAAAAACCCAAAAACCAATAAAAAATCGAAAACCTTCAGACAAACCTAAAAACAGTCAGATACAGAGAAATCAGGGAAACTAGGGTTTCTACAAATACCATACCTCTATGTCTCCAGGTGACTATGTGAGTCTATTGCTAATGAATGTTAAATGCTGTTTACTTATTAGTTTTGTACAAGAATTTCATCAATAAAGATGTTTGTTAGATATGGGTTTACAGAATAATTTATTTGTGACATTTTTCTGCTATTTTATTGGCACTAGTGGCTTGTGGAGTACAATGCAGCATTAGGATCCATTTGCTTTATGCTTTTTCTTGGATTTGTGGACGATGTCCTTGACATTCCTTGGCGCATGTAAGTTTTGCTTACTCTTCTTCCTTAAGTTGCTGCAATGTTTATATTTACTTTGGAGAGGAATATTTATCACCATATTATGTACAATTTTTCCTACAATATATGTTCTTGTTGACCTCTACGTTTGTAGTCTTATTTGTTTTACTTTTTAGAATTCTTAATCTGGCTCCTTTTATCTACCGAATGAGATACTTGATGGTGTGTTTGTTTCTCTTGCAAGATAGAAAACTGTTCTTACCTTCAATTGCAGCTCTTCCTTTATTGATGGCATATGCTGGTCACACTACTATTGTTATTCCAAAGCCTCTTCATCCATACTTGGGAATTCAGGTATTGGATCTAGGTAAGAGTGACCTTAACTTTCAACTGTAATTTCAGCTAGATCACAAATAGCATTGATTTATTAGTAATATTTTTTTAGATTAATTAGCTGGGGTTTCTATAGGGACCCCACCTTTGAAATTGTGAGGGTTTGTTCACACGATCCACATCCCTTACAATTTCTTTGCTGGGATACCACTTTAACTGATGCTCTACGATTGGGAGATACTGCTGTAATTACAATTCAACCTATGGGTATCTTCTTCTTGCCTCCTCCAAGTTTACTTGGGATGCCGCTCTTGCTTTCTCCTACCTCCGCTCTTCCAGCTTGAATGCTCTTCCTACTTCTCACCTCCTATCTCCTGCTGCAGGGTATCCACTCCTCTCTGTCATCTTCCTTGTATGATTCTCCAGTGTGGTCTTCCAGCTTGAATGCTTCTGTTTGTTCTCCCCTCCTTACCTCTCCTGCAAGGTATCTACTCCTTTCTCCTTCCTTCCTATGATCCTCTAGCATGCTCCACCAAAGTAACATGAGAACCAAGTGGCCTTATCACTTGATCACAACCCCTTTGACGATTTATTAGTAAATTTAATTATAATGGTCTAACTTAATTATCGTTGAAGACTATAACTAAAAGAATTTGGATTAATTTAATTATGTGTTTCCCATCCAAAGTTATTTGATGTTGATTTTTATTTTTTTTCTTGTGATGAAATTAGATATTCAAGGATTACTTTGCATAATAAAATTAAAAAAATATCTAATTAGAATTTCACGAAACTGTTATAGATGATAAAATTTCCCTATGTTTTGTAGCAATATGTCTCTATGTCTGAATTACAATCCACTAGTTAATCGAGCAGACACCATAATACATTATAATCTGCATGGTCGAGCACACAGTAATTCTGTATGTTGTAAACTAATTTAATTTGATGGTGTAGATGGTAGTACACACATCTCCTCCTTACTGTGAATACAGGGTTGTCTCATATGCTATAAGTATTCTGCAGTTGAAGCAGGTGCTAGGCATCTTAAACCTTAAAGTGGACCTATCCTTTCCTTTCTTTCTCATCATTCGGTGCAAACTTGAGTTCGCTTCTATTTTCATGTAGCTTTTGTTTGGTGGAGATAATATTGTTGTTGGGGATCAAAGGTTTGGCTTCTGCATGTGTGGTCTAATAAAGCACTAAATGGAAAACCTGTAAAGGGCAGTTTGGTGATGCAGTTATAACTAAATAATGAAGATATTTGAAGGCAATGCATTTTCAGAAATAATTTTTGAAGTGAATACAGTAAATCAGGAGGCTCTACATCAAGTGAGTGAGAGATTTGTGTTGTTGAAGAGACCAACATCTTCATATGGGGGCAATAATGAGTCAACAAAATGTCTATTTCATAGTTACCAGGAGACGTGTACCCTGACCCTTGGTACTCATCTCCTGTACTGGAAACACATCCCCGTCTTGGAGTCCTTTATGGAGACGTCTCCAAACATTAGGAGACTTCAGTTGAAGTTTCTTTGTGTTTACTATACATCTCCTATAAGAATCCCTTGAAAACGAGGAAACTTCCAATAGAGCTTTTTCAAATATATCACATAAATTACATTGGATTTTCTATAACTGCTGACAAAAACTAAATGAACTAAACAAATACACTAATAGACTTGTAATTATTTTTCATAAAATTTTACAAGGTTTTATGGTGGTAGAAATTTTCCTAAGAGGTTAGAATATGAAGCAAACCAATACTAAGGCTTTAGATGTGTACATGCATTGGAGTTTTATCAATTGATTGAAAATATAGTCATCTCTAAGGTTACCCATATTATGCTTTTAAAAATAATGGGATTCCCCTCCTAGTTTCTTTGTCATCTCCAAGTGATTATGGTTTTAAATATTTTTTCTGTCATGATGATGATTATCAAATATCAAAATAATTCATCTATTTCAGTACTTTAAAATGTTAATTTAATTTTTAATTTTAAGCATTTTAGTATTTAACATTCTTTAAAGATGTCCTCTCTCTCTCTCTCTCTCTATATATATATATATATATAGCCATCTCCAAATACCTGTCTCCAACCTGTCTCCAATCTTTTTTAAAACTGGCGTACTAATACCCATCCCTATCTCTTGTACCAGTAATAGTACCCATCCCCTGGTAACTATGGTCTATTTCTTGGCATCATATTAAGCAGAAATATAATGCTTTTTTTATGTAATAAACGACATTACATGACTATTTATTGTAATAGCAATCTCTTCATTGATGTTGTATGAATTAAGAAAACACACACTCTTTGCAGGAGTAAACTAGAACAATGGTGTATTATAGGGTTTAGATATCTCTCAAATGACTTGGTTAGATTTTAGAGAATTAAAATTTCCAAATAAGTTGAGTTAGTTAGATCCAATTTAGTATAGTTTGTTTAACCAACTGATTTGGTGGGATTATATAGGATTAGTTGGAAGCTTTGCCAACTAATAGAGTTTGATCCTATATAATTTGTTAAGTTAGCTTGTTTATAAAGGAGAAGGTATATTGTATTATAGGGATAGATAGAGTTTTTGACTATCTAATTTTGGAATAACAATGATTCTCCTACTCTTTGTCTTAGCTTGCTTTCACTTATGGATTGAGGAGACCATGGAAATTTCCTTCAGATGCAACAAAGAAGGGCCCTCCTGTTTGCTTAAGGAGGAAAAATCCATAGCCCACTAGAGTAGATGTTTTATTTATAATTCATTTCCTTTACTTGCTTTCTAGTAGGATAGGTCCAGATCTCTCTTGTGGAAGAGTATGTGCATCACATGCCTTGGTTGAAGTTTGAACAATCCTTGTGTTGATAATTTATGAAGGATTGCACACTCAAACGTGAGATTACTGTCAATCAGTTTGATTTTCTTGGGCTGCATGAAATGTTCACCAGTATTGTGTTGAACAGAGGTTGTCATTGATGTCATTGTGTCAAGAGTGTAAGGCTAAGTAGTACATGAATTATTAGTATATTCCCCTGTCATATCATTTTGAGTTGCAGAGATTTGCAGAAATATATGTTACTAGTTATATTGGAATGTTTGTGGTCCGGGAGCATGCTGTGTATCAGGAATATCATGCATTCATCTATTCACTATGATGGAGGTAAACTGGAAGTCTGTACTAGAATGTTTTAGTTCATTTCCTCAAGGCAGAGAGATTTCTTTGGCAATACAATTATGGTCAGCATTTCTTTTAGAAATGGAGTTTGGCTCTGTGGTTTGAGAGGAGAGTATGTCTACACTTGTTCTATCAATTCCCGAGTTTCAAAGGATATGTTCAGCGTGCAAAATGATTGAAGTGACAGAAGGTTCTCTGTGCTTGTCTGTCAACCAGTCGGTGTCTGCGACTTGTGCAGTAACGGCTAGTAGCGTGTGGATTTCAAATCTTGCGTGTGGTGTCAAGATAGGACCTGGTTAAGGTTCCTGTGGTAACGCACAACATCATGTTCTTTTGGCAGCAACAAAATTTGTTTTTGGACCTACCTATTACACATTTCATGAAATTTGAATTTAGATCCACCCTATGTCGTCCTAGTTATTTGCGGACCCTTGGCTGACATGGAAGAGTGTAAATGCAATGTCATGTATATATTCCTCAGTTGTGCGGATGCATAGTGAGTTGTGTGTGAATCACTTTTGTGTGAAGCATAAATTGAAGAGAAGGTGATTCAAGGAGAGTTGCATCAAAAGTGTGTGCCAATATCAGATCACA